>JBBPDH010039443.1:0-10089 GCA_037974565.1 Clupeocharax schoutedeni | reverse complement strand
CTTCGTACACACTGACTGACACGTTATCGCATACATCTAGGTTAGGGGGTTCAAGCTGTGGGTATTGGACTTCGTAAGACAAACACAGATCCCTGAACTGAGCTCAACTTCCTCACCTAACACAATCCATAAAGTCACACAAATATTCTACCTTAAACAACTCACACCCCTTTGTTTATTTGAGTTATTTATTTATTTATTTATTTATTTATTTATTCGCATTCTCTGTCCTGCTATTGCTTTTATTTACACAGTTATCGCTGTTCTACCTCTATTCTGCATTTTTGCACACTTGTGACTATTGCTGTCATATTATTGCATTCATTCAAATGGACTAAATGTTGTCTTGTTTTGTTGTTTTCTTGTTGCTTTCTTTACTGCTCTGTTTTCACTCTGTGTATTTTGTCCTATCTGCACTTGTAGTCTTGCAGTTGTTCTGTTTTTGTTCTTGTTTTGCTCCGTGGTTCTGGAGGACTGTTTTTTTTACCACAATATTATTTCACCGTTTATTACGTGACTGACGTGACGAAAAACCTGACTGAACCCAACATAGTGATAAAACCACTGGGTGATGTTATTAACAAGTGAGGGCCTTACTCATATAGTAAAAATGAACGTATATTATCATTGAATCAGTACCAGACACACTAAGGTAAGAATTCGGTCCATATTTAACAGCTATGTGTGGTTTCGTCTCTTGCCTGATTGACTTCATTTCATTTTCAGTCATTCTGAGCGAGTGGAGCTTCAGGATCAGCACTAAGGGCACTGTTTTTTTCCTTCTTGGGTCCAGCATCAATCTGTCAATCAAGAACGAGTAGAGACCTTAATTCCCTTGGGTCTGACACAAGCAGTTGTCATGGAGACATGATTACCAGACTATTCTGGTGTATCCAACTGTACCAGATGAAAGGCTAGAGAGTCCTGGAAAGGTTGCTGGAGAAAAAATACGACTGTTTCCTGTCACTTTTTCCCAGAGAAACACAATGTAAACTAAAGCAGTGAGGGAAGCTGGCACTGACACAGGATGAACTAAAATCAATAGGAACACAACTTAAATTTGAAAACAAACTCCAGCGGATCCGTCTTTGTCACAGATAAGTCATTGGTTCATTATAATTCCACACTTTAAATGACAAATTCAAAGGAAATTCACATTTATTCTGCATAATTCAGTCTGTAAACAGGGTCAACCAAAGTGTGTTTGTTCTCTTTGCTTTCTTTAAAGAACCAGACGTTTCCAAAATGTCATGAACTTGTCATGTTCGTCAGTCTGCGGCCACTAGAGGTCACTAGTGGACAGTGAACTTGTCTCCTCTACTCACGGGTGTGGTCTATCTCTAGCCAGCAGTAGGGTTTTCAGCCGGCTAGAGTTAAACACGGAGTTTAACATTATTTGTTCTCATTGGTCCTTTGTCTATGCACCTCCTTACTTAAGCTGCTCCTATGTCAGTCCTTGTTACTGGTCCTCCCTCACCTTTACCTGGTCAATGTCCTCCTCGTTCCTCGTGTCTGCTGAACATACTGGAAATCAAATTGTTAGCAAATTATACTTAGGAGTGTTTTTGGTAAACAGTAGGTGAGTAACATGCAAATGTGACTGATAGTGTAAACCTGAATGAAAATCGTCAGATGTCACATTTCTGGATCAACTTTTTCAATAATAATAACACAATTTTTTCAACACAGTATATGTAGCACAGCTGTAGTGCTAGCAACATTTTTGCCCCCCAAATTTTTTTTTGCCCCCCCAAAAAATCAATCTAACCAATCAATTATCTAATCCAGCCCTCTGGGATTTTAATATTAAGCTCTAATAAAGTGAGCTTACTGCTGCATCTTCCAAGGAAAAAATTAAACAGACGAAGTCGGTAAACAGCAGGGTTATCCTAACACTTACACACGAAACCCCTCACCAGCACCCCACTACTGGTCTCAGAACCCAACCTGAAATATCAACAACTGAAACAGTACACAAACAGTACCACCTGCAAAAAGAATAAAATAAGACTATGAGTACAATCACTAGGGATGGGCCATCCATTTTAAATATTTGAATATTCACTAAAATAATCGAGCACTTCCAGAAGGTGGCGGTAATGGCCCTGAATGTGGCTGGTCGGAACACCCAGTAACTCACCTGGACTGTGATTGGTCACCCTGTCAGAAGCTGTGATTGATTAAAGGCTCATTTACATATTGCAGTCTTCTGTGACATCAGTATTTCAGAGACAGATATTGATTAACAGACAGATATATTGTGCAGGCCTAGTTAGCAAGAAGTTGATTAGGAGGTTTTTATTAGCATATAACGAGTGAACATAAAACTTTTGCAATTGAAAAACAACCAGATAAGCACCTGAGCATTCTTTACAGCCATTAAAATCAGTTTTTTGAATATTTTACTCCTCCCTGGGACTCCTAGGTGGTGGAGAGAGCTTATTCCCTCCTAATTTCCCAGTAATTGGCATTATCCATCGTAATGTAAATAGTCTTAGGGCAGGTTATTAGTCTAATGAGGTTTTGCTCAGAGTTTGAAGAAGAAGCTGTGATCTGAGCTGATTAGCCACTCCAGAGCGACCCTGGACTGTAACTTTAGATCTCCAAGGTCAGAGGTCCATGCAGTTCAGTAACATGCACACACATTAACTGTTTGATTATTAGATCAATATTATGATAATAAAGTGTTTGGTGATGAAAAGCTTCCTGGTATATGAAAAGTACAGCCAGTGGTTATGAAGGCGATATGAGCACTGTGGAATGATCCTGACTGACATAAACGAATGAACAAGGAGAGCAGCAACATGACAAAAACAAACAATTAGATGATCAAACCCTAATTATGAACTTAATGCTAAACATCAGAACTAGAATTACAGTATCAGAATTAGAATTAGAATCAGAACCAAAAAACATTACTGATCCCAGAGGAAACTGTTTTTTTATGACCGTGAACAGAGATGACAAGAAATACAGAGTTTAAATAAAGCAGGTGCAATGGGTACCATAAGGGCTGTGCTGGAGTAGGAGATGCTGGAAGTACCTGTGCTGCTTTTGTGCCTCCTTGGCTGTCTCCTTGTTACCTGACCCGAATGCTTCCTTCTCATTCTTGAGGTTAATCACTAAATCAGCCAAAAAAAAAAAGCAATGATAAGTCACAGATAAGTCACTAAAACCCAACTAAACCACACAGGTAAGTCATGAAATTGGCATAAACAGAGAGACAAGTCACAAACAACACAAATAATAATACACCAGTGAATGCAAATATAGAGAATGCACCAGATTTTGCCAAAAACACAAAGAAGTCACTAAAAAGACCTTAAAGATAAATTAATCCAACCATCAGCTACAGATCACTTCTGGTAGGGTGGTAGTAGCCTAGTGGGTAAAGCGATGGGCATAAAGGAAGAGGTTTAAACCCCCACTTTCTACCATTGTGTCCTTGAGCAATGGGACTGCCCTGTAGCTAATGACACAGATCAAAACCATCAGAGATAAGTTTATGTGGGTTTTGTAGTCTTTTTCAACATTTACAGCTCAAACATCCCACAATTAGAGACGCTGTTTGTAAACGTTGCCGCTCATAGACACAAAGGCTTAAGACTGTAATTGGACTTGGTAAAAATTACTTTTGAACATCTCTGGTGCATAGAGCCAGTTTATACAGTCTGGTTCTAACACTGAGAAATGCTACCGTGAGGCAGGACACCATGCTGGACAACTGGCCGAACTCCCATTGGTCGAGAGATTTTGCCAAAAAACAGGCATAGCGCTTATCATGATTTGGGAAAGAGCTTTACAATCCATTTTAAACAAGGACATACAGCCACATTAATGGAAGAGTGAGTAGGTTCAGTACACAGCAGAACGGCGTGGCAAGCTATTTGCCGTTTATTGTCTTTTGGAAAAGAGCTCTTGATATATAAACCTGAAAAAACAGCCTGTTTGTCTGCAAATGAAGTAAAGATTGAGCAAAAATAAAATGCAAAAAAAGTGAGACGGTTTTTTGCTGCAAATATCCCCTGACTGAAACAGGTCTCGGACTGTTCCCATGGCAACATCACCACAGCTCAAAACCCCTTCCTGCGGTCCTAGGATTACCTGTGATCTGCTTCATGTGAATATCTCCCAAATATCAAAGTCATATCAGAGTGAGTGAGCAAGACTGAGAGAAGGAGAGAGAGAGAGAGAGAGAGGGAGAGAAATTGAGAGAGAGAAAGACACAGAAAGCAAGAGAGATTAATAGATGAAATAGACAGAGTGAAGTGAAAGAGAGAGAGAGTGAGAAAGAGAGACGAAGGAGAGAAAGAGAGATGAAAGAGACTGGAAGAGAGTAAAAAGTGAAAACAAAGAAACAGAAAGAGTGGGGAGAGAGGGGGAGAGACAGCGGGCGAGGAAAAGAGAGAGGAGGAGAGATAGAGAGAGGAAGACAGAGGAAAGTGAGAGTAAGAAAGGGAGAGAAAATAAGAAAGAGAGCGGAACAGACAGAAAGAGAGGTAGAGAGACGAGGGAAAGAAATAAAAGAGAGACAAAGATAGAAATGAGAGCGAGGATAAGCGGAAAGAGAGAAAGATAAAGAAACAGAGGTAGGAGAAAGAGAAAGAGAGACAATAAGAGGAAAAGAAAGAGGGAGATAGAGGGTAAGAAAGAAACAGAACTAAGAGCGAGGGCGAAGAGGGAGTGAAAGAGAGAGAAAGAGAGAAGAAAGAGAGAGAGGGAGAGAGAGGGAAAGAGACAGGGGGCAAGGAAATGAAAGAGGGAGAGAGGAAAGCATGAGAAAGAGAGACAGTAGGAAAGAGAGAGTGATAAAGAGAAAGAAAGACAGAGAGTGTCAGGGAGAGATAGGAGAGAGAAAGAGAAGAGGGCAGAGGATCATGCTGTAAATGTAAAAAACAGTCAGAAGAAACAGTGGATTTAACAGTAGATCAGTTTCTGATCTCTGTGGCATTCGTCTATTCACAAACCTTTGTTGTTATTAAATAAATGGAAGCACTGTTGTGACGATAAGCGCTGAGTGAGATCCTTCTCTTCAGAAAACAATAGAGCTTCCATTTGTTTAATGACAACAAAGCTTCTTTGAAGATTTCTTCCAGTGTGTGAAGTGGGCACAAATGACTAAAATGTGTTACACCAACACCCAGAACAACTAAAGCAAAGGAACTGCATTCATGTCATACTTTTATTCATGCGCACCCCCTTAGTGATGGCTGTTTGGGTCTTCTAGTGAAGGAATCCCGATTTTAAGCTGTTTCAAAGCTATCCTGAGTACATTTCTTACAATTACGGCATTTATCAGACACTTTTATCCAAAGCAACCTCCATTCCCTAACTACAGGGAGCAGTCTCCCTGGAGCAACTTGGGGTTAAGGGTCTTGCCCAGGGACCCAGTAGCTGTATACTGAAGGTAGGATTCAAACCCATGACCTCCGGAGGCAAGTATCCTACCCACTGAGCTACCTCCACCCTTTCACTAATTTCTTTCATTAATATCACTGATGTCTATGAGGCCATTAACCTTCAGTGCGTAGCATCACATTGTTGCGCCACCTGACTGCTTTCCAAGTGTTTTGTCACACCGATGTTGGTTTTAGCGGCCTATCTTAATTTTAGTTTTAGTCTAGTCTTTGCGTGAAGCTGTCATTTTAGTTTTTATTAGTCTTAGTCATGTCCAAACTCTTTTTAATATAGGCAGGTTTCAGTCAACTAAAAGTCTGAGCATTTGGGTGGGTAGGGTGGTCCTCCCTCTCCCACATCACTTCTTATAACTGTCCTTTCTCTCTTGCTCTCTCTGGGTGGGTAGAGTGGTCCTACCTCTCCCACATTACTCAGTATAACTCTCTCTCTCTCTCTGGGTGGGTAGGGTGGTCCTCTCTCTCCCGCATTACTCAGTATAACTGTCCTTGGTTAGGAAGTTAAGGAATTGTGAGGATGGTCCAAAAATGCTCATGAAGGTAAGGCGATAGCTTGACGTATTTTTGCAAATTTTGTGATCTTATTGCACAATAAATTTCATTCCTCTAAAAAATGTGCAAAATTTTCTATGTAATTCACATGTATTGGTTTGTAAGTTAAGGAATTCTGAGGATGGTCCAATAAAATGCTAATGAAGGTGAGAATTACATAGAAAATGTGTCCACAAAAGTGTTTTTCTTAAAAAAATTCACATTTTTTAGAAAAATGAAATTCATTGTGCAATAAAAGCACATGCATATTTCTCAGTAAATACACTTTTTTCATTCTGAAAATTGCTAACAACAATCAAAACACACCCGAAAAACTGCTGTACAAATTAAAGAAAAATCTCAGCTTGTGTTTTGGACCAAAAATTGCAAAAATAGGTAAGGCTATAGCCTTCCCTTCATGAGCATTTTTGGACCATCCTCAGAATTCCTTAATTTCCTAACAAACACGTGTGAATTACATATAAAATGTGTCCACAGAAGATTTTTTCTTAAAATATTACACATTTTTGGAAAAATGAAATATATTGTGCAATAAAGTCACATGCGTATTACTCAGTAAAAACACATTTTTTATTATGAAAATTGCTACCAACAATGGAAACACAACCAAAACAATACATTTCTATACAAATTAAAGAAAAATCTCACCTTGTGTTTTGAACCAAAATTGCAAAAATAGGTAAGGCTATAGCCTTCCCTTCATGAGCATTTTTGGACCATTCTCAGAATTCCTTAATTTCCAAACCAATCCGTGGGAATTACATAGAAAGTTTGTCCACAAAAGTTATTTTCTTAAAATAATGCACGATTTTTAGAAAAATTAAATGTATTGTGTGATGAAATCACAAGCATATCTTTCAGTAAGTACACATTATTTTATTCTGAAAATTGCTACCAACCATGGAAACACAGCCAAAACAATACATTTCTCTACAAATTAAAGAAAAATCTCACCTTGTGTTTTGGACCAAAATTGCAAAAAAAGGTAAGGCTATAGCCTTCCCTTCATGAGCATTTTTGGACCATCCTCAGAATTCCTTAATTTTTTAACCAATATGTGTGAATTGCATAAAAAATGTGTCGACAAAAGTTATTTTCTTAAAATAAGGCACAATTTTTAAAAAAAGGAAATTTATTGTGCGATGAAATCACATACATATTTCTCAGTAAAAACACATTTTTTATCATGAAAAATACTACCAACCATGTAAACACAGCCAAAACAATACATTACTGTACACATTAAAGAAAAATCTCACCTTGTGTTTTGGACCAAAATTGCAAAAATAGGTAAGGCTATAGCCCTCCCTTCATGAGCATTTTTGGACCATTCTCAGAATTCCTTAATTTCCAAACCAATGCATGTGATGTACATAGAAAATGTGTCCACAAAAGTTTTTATCTTAAAATAATGCACCATTTTTAGAAAAATTAAATGTATTGGGTGATGAAATCACAAGCATATTTCTCAGTAAGTACACATTATTTTATTCTGAAAATTGCTACCAACCATGTAAATACACACAAAAGAATACATTGCGGTAGAAATTAAAGAAAAATCTCAGCTTGTGTTTTGGACCAAAATTGCAAAAATAGGTAAGGCTATAGCCTTCCCTTCATGAGCATTTTTGGACCATTCTCAGAATTCCTTAATTTCCTAACCAATACGTGTGAATTACTTAGAAAATGTGTCCACAAAATTATTTCCTTAAAATAATGCACGATTTTTAGAAAAATTAAATATATTGTGCAATAAAATCACATGCGTATTTCTGAGTAAAAACACATTTTTTATTCTGAAAATTGCTACCAACCATGGAAACACAACCAAAACAATACATTTCTATACAAATTAAAGAAAAATCTCACCTTGTGTTTTGGACCAAAATTGCAAAAATAGGTAAGGCTATAGCCTTCCCTTCATGAGCATTTTTGGACCATCCTCAGAATTCCTTAATTTTTTAACCAATATGTGTGAATTGCATAAAAAATGTGTCCACAAAACTTATTTTCTTAAAATAATGCACACTTTTTATAAAAATTAAATGTATTGTGTGATGAAATCACAAGCATATTTCTCAGTAAGTACCATTATTTTATTCTGAAAATTGCTACCATCCATGTAAACACACAAAACAATACATTGCGCTACAAATTAAAGAAAAATCTCGGCTTGTGTTTTGGACCAAAATTGCAAAAATAGGTATGCCTATAGCCTTCCCTTCATGCGCATTTTTGGACCATCCTTAGAATTCCTTAACTTCCTAACCAATACGTGTGAATTACATAGAAAATGTGTCCACAGAAGATTTTTTCTTAAAATATTGCAAATTTTTTTGAATAATGAAATTTATTGTGCGATAAAACCACATGAATATATATCAGTAAATATGCATTTTTTTATCTAAAAATTGCTACCAGTCATCAAAACACAGCCCTTTGCTGTACAAATTAAATAAAAATCTCACATTGTGTTTTGGACCAAATTTGGACCAAACTCTCTCTGGGTGAGTAGGGTGGTCCTCCCTCTCCCCCATCACTCAGTATAACTGTCCTCTCTCTCTATGGGTGGGTATGTTGGTCCTATCTCTCCCCCATCACTCAGTAAAACTGTCCTATTTCTCTCTTTGGGTTGATAGGGTGGTCCTAGCTCTCCCCATTACTCAGTATAACTCTCCTCTCTCTCCCTCTCTGGGTGGGTAGGGTGGTCCTCCCTCTCCCCCATCACTCAGTATAACTGTCCTCTCTCTGTCTCTGGGTGGGTAGAGTGGTCTTTCTTTCTTTCCCAAAATTACTCAGTGGCAGCTTGAGAAGGTGTGGTGGTGAATGAGAAGAAACAGTGGTGGCAGGTTGGATGAGAAACTAAAGTGTGAATAGAAATTGAACTGAAATTGGTGAAGTGGAGCAGAAAGAGAACCGAATCACCTTTCAAACGAACTCAGACTGTGAACATGAAAAGAGCTGAGTTCCCTTTCTGCTGGTCCACTTTTTGGAGCACTTCTATAGGCCTGAGTTCAGTTCCTTTAAAGAGGACTGTCATGTGAAAACGCCCTCAGAGCAAGGCAGAGGCTCTTCACTGAGCCATGGTGAAGAAATCACCGGAACTGAGCACTGACACACTGATTCATGCGCAAGGCCACTTATAAAGCGGCCACGTTTCAAACCAGCTCATATATTTACATATTCCCTCTAAAATTAACATCACCATGAATAATGCATGAGAATAAGGCAGCCCTATTCTGTAAAGGAATGTGTGTGTGTGTGCGCGTGCACACACTTGTTTGAACCATTGCTAATGAAAAAAGGTTTTTTTTGGAGTGTGTCTCACAGAGAGAGAGAGAGAGAGAGATATAGGGAGACAGAGAGAGAGAAAGAAGAAGAAGAGAGAGACAGAGTGGGAGAAAGAGAGAGTAGAAAAAGGAGAGAAAGTGAAACAGGGAGAGAGAGAGAGAGAGAGAGAGAAAGAGAGAGAGGGAGAGGGAGGAGGAGAAAGGAGAGAGAGATTGAGAAAGAGAAAGAAGAGAGAGAGGGGCAGAGAGTGAGAGAGAGAAAGAGAGAGAGAGAGAGAGAGAGAGACAGACAGAGAGAAAGAGGGAGAGAGAGTAGAACTAAGAGAGAGACAGACAGACAGAGAGAGAGAGAGAGAGAGAGAGAGAGGTGGTTGTTTTCGGGGGAAACCCATCTTTATCTCACCTCAGTTTAATGATAAATATTTGTGATGTCAGAATCAACATTTACACTAATCTTAAAAGTCTCTGAATGTCCAGAATCTGCAAAGCCCACAGCATTTCTCTCTTGGTGGTAACAGAGCAAGCGCTAGTGCAAACTCTGTTAGCCGGGACAGGAGAGGTTCGGCCTGAAAGCCCCATAAGCTGAACAACTGTGATCTCCGATCATCAAGCTTCTCAACACGTAGTTACACCCACAAATGCCAGTTAAAACAATACTGTGCTGAAAGAAAAGCTTATGTTAACAGTGTCCATTGATTTCTCTGGGCTCTGAGGCATCTGGGTTGGACCATCACACAGTGGATACATGTACTGTGGTCAAGTTCAAGTTCAAGTTCAAAGGCTTTATTTGTCATCTCAACCATATACGGTTAGTACACAGTGAAACGAAACAA
>JBBPDH010039364.1:0-10092 GCA_037974565.1 Clupeocharax schoutedeni | reverse complement strand
CTACTCGCTAACAAGCAGCGCCGTGTAGCTTCGCCTGGGTCCTAATGCCCGCCTGCTACCTACAGCAGCTTCAACAGTACATCATTTTAATTCAATAATGATAGCTAGAATTTCAATTCATAGTCTTGTTTCTATTTGTAAAGTGTGTATCTGCGCTCAGTGATATCTTGTATGAAATGTTTGGATATATAATTTAAAAATAGTCCAATAATGACTATATATTTAGGGTGGCTTGGGATCATTTTGGTGGGGGCTTCAGAACTTCGGCAGAATTCAAATGAGCTATTTTAATCTAGATTACGTCCAAGATTACAGTGAGATTAATCTAGATTTTAAAAATGAATCTATGCCCACCTCTAATATTTATACCTGTATATTTAAGTTTGGACATGCTGTGTGTCCAGAAAGTATGTAGACATCTTCTAATTAGTAAATGTAGTGACTTTAATGTGTATGCATTGCAGATGATGCTCTATGCACACATATGCACACACCATTGCCATGCATCAGTTTGTGGACTATAAAGCCTGCCCATCCAGCATGAAACTGATGTCGTTGCAGTGATAAAGCTCCATTCAATACTGTAGGGATGAGACGAAGTGGAGATTGTGATCCAGAAGTAATCATCCAACATCAGTATTTGATCTGCTAATGATCTTGTGGCTGAATGCATTTAAATCCTCACAGCAATATTCAACAGCTAATGTAAAGCCTCTCCCGAATAGTAGAGTCTGGCAATGCTACAAAGAGTTAGCCAACTCTGTATTAATACCCTTGATGAGGAGACTGCAGTTTTAAGCATACAAAGTATGTTTATGAATCGTTATAGAAGTCTCACAAGGTGCAACCATCAACAGAAGTCCAAGTGATCAAAACTGACAGCTCAAGTCATCTTCAAGGACAATTGCAGAAATAGCAATCCTTGACAAGCCCAGCAGATGAGTCAAACAGCTTAAACTTTTCTGTTAGAATGTGAAACATAGACTCACTGAGGTACCCTTACTCCAGCAAGGTACAGTTTGTGTTCCTGACTGCTCTCTGCTTCACTTGGGAGAGGGTGTTAAATGTAGCTAACAATTTTGTGCAATCTGTGTGCTGTGTTGTTTTCATGTATGATAAACTAGATAGGCCTACACTAAGCAAGGGCAGAATGTCTGTCTTTTGGTGAGATTACTATATATCCCATTCATTTGGGAGACAGCCAGTGTTAATGTTTAAAAAAGCTCTTGCAGTGGGCCGAGGCGTATTGCAGGGATCTGTGGGATAGATTAGGGTTTCCCCATACGGGAAACAGGGACCACAGGCACAATGCCTTCATTGCCTCTGGTCTGCGGCTGCTCATCGGCCCCACATCAAACCTAGGCTGACCTTACCAATGCCCAAGGGTAGACTGGTGTGTCAGGACATAAAGAGAAGAAGGAAGTGGCTGCATGCAGTCTGGGTTCTACCGAGATAGAGAGTGAAAAGTCGTCTATCTGAGGAGGAGTTGTGCCTGGAATGCTGACCAGCAAAGCCGCTATGACGTTATGGATGATGCACTTGGGCAGGTGTGGCCAAATGATAAAACACATGGAGGAACAGTCATAAAAGATTACATACACAGAAAATGAAATGAGTTGCTTGACATTTTATAACGTCACTGAAGACAGGAAAAGTTACGAAGAACCATGTTATAGGGCAGGCCCATTTTACAGGCTTCAAATATCTGAACGAATACTCAAATACTCAAAATCACACCTAAAATAATAAAATAGTATAATTTTCTTCACTGCACTTCAAAACATAAGCAGGGAACAGACATAAGCACTGAACAGACAGTCTGGCTGCTATAGAATTTGCCATTATAGCCTCTCATTCAAACACAGTCTTTGTGACTCAAGTAGCAACTATGGATGTAATGTTAACATATGAAAATTATGATTTTACTTATCACTAGCATGATTTCAGTGAGCTGTAGCAGAAGTGCTGGTAGCAGTCTGTGTTTCCCTCCTTATTCACTGAAAGAACTCACTCGACTAACAGTGTTAACACTGCCCCCACAAGAGACACGAATTTAACACTCAACTCAACTCAAATATTTGCATGTGTCACCACAGTCATCAATATTATCCTCACCAATCACCAACCAGACCCTCTAGACTCATCCTTACCTGTTCAAAGCAATTTTTCTGGAATTTCTCAAAGCCAAAGATGTCTAGGATATTAATCTCAAAGGCTGGGTCCCTGTAAAGACACACAGAACAGGAGAAACAATAACAAATTTGTTTCTAACTTGATTATGTAAATTACATACTTCATGTAGAATGTCACCATCACCATCATCGTTGTCATTTTTGTAATTTTATTCCCAACAACAGTAATAAAAACAGTTTATACATGACAGTTTAACTGGTAAGTGTAAATGATTATTTGACATAACCGAACAGAAGATGTGCCGATCTGACTTTTCTTGCACAATCTCTCAATATGTGTTTCATATTTCTTTGTACATATAAATTCAGATCAACTGACCCTAAGAAATAAACGCCTGGGCTGCAGAAATTATTAAAAGTGATAATCAGACCATAGCCATCCAGTAAATGTGCTCAGATTAGATATTATCAATTGATCGGGAGAGAAAATGGAACCCCTGGAGAGCTTCTTTCCCCGGAGTTACCCTATTCTATGATATAATACTGTATTGTAGGTCATTCTCCAATTGCCACCTTCTCATCACAGAAGTAGCTCCCCTGCCCTCATTGATCAGTAATAAGCAGTTTTGTGTGCTCGTCAATGGCCATTAGCCTTATCCACAAGCAGCTGACACTAACGCGCTGACCAGCACAAAACCAGACCTGCTGGCTTTGCCCACTTATTGATCTTGTAATAGAATGTGAGATGGTGAGTATGGTAGTGATGAAGTCTGAGCAGTCCTGGTGTAAACATATGTATATTTGTGTAGGGCTGAAAAAACAGATCTCACATGAGAGGCAAAACCCTATATTTTAGACTCTTAGACTGTTATTATTACTGTGTCAATAAGAATGGACTATAAAAATGATACAGGCTGCGCCTCATTCAAAGACCAGCCCTAACTGAAACGTTCCTTACTAATTTGAGTAAGGTGTCAGGAAATGTTGGTTTCCACTGTCCCAAGTAGGGATTGTCCCTGTCAGAACAGCTTTTGGCTCAAATTGGAGCTTCAAATCTACAAGGCCTCAAGTCAGTATCCACTAAAAAACAGCAACACATAATGCATATTCACTGGTGTGACTGATAGTAACCCCACAGCTCACTGCTGGGCTGACATTGTACACCGAACGCCTATTGCACCTTTGTTATGTCAATGTGCATGTGTTTTTACAAAACCTACTGTGTAAATGTGTCTAAGTACATACACAGAGTTCCAGGAGATTATTTTGCAGCATTCGGATGCCACACCCTGAGCTCAATGACAGTGCAGAGGCTTTGGAATGACACGGCCAGAAGTCTGTTAACCAGCAGCTAACCCACACACTGCATGTGAGGCAAGTTATTCTAAAACTTCACTCTGTTACGCCTGAGGTTTTTGGGAAAGTTAGTGCAAGCAGTGAGTTTGTAGTGCATGCTTCGCAGGAATTGTTAAATGTTCTGATCTGCATAGATATCTAAAGCTGCATAGTTGTTACTGTAATGGGGGATGGCTTGGTAAAGGAATGTTGTAAACAGTAACAACAAAAAAAAATCAATCAGAGTATCTTCATTTGGCAGATAAAGCCTTTTCTCATCTCTGTTGTTTCTCCATTAAAACAAACAAACAAGCACAATCAAACCTACCCAACACTCTCGTCTTGGCCTTGGAGATAACAGTTGATACTGTTTACTAGAGAGCTGAACAGTCGTCCATAGAGAGCTTTGGCCAGCAGGTCTCTGTGGTGGTTGGACATCTCCACCGTGTGGCGTCGTGTGATGACATCACCTGGTTCGAAGCGTAAAAAGGAAAGTTTTGTCCACTCTATGTTGGAACCGTGTGCTCTTTTTTACAACCTTGACCAAGAGCAAAGTAATGATCATGGCTAATCATTTGTGCTAGCTATAATATAGAATACAGTGAAAGATTTCTACCATTTATGATGGCAACAAATATGAATATTAATACTGGACTCTGGTCATGCGACGTTAATTGAAGTCACTGCTTTAGTCATTGCTCTTGCTATGGCATTCAGGGACCATCAGTGCATAAGCTGCCATGCATACATTTCACAAAAGTTAAGTACTGTCACCTTGTCTATTAAAGAAAAGACAACTGGAGGACAGAGAGAGAGAGAGAGAGAGAGAGAGAGCAGACATGAGAAAAGTCTTTGACAGTGACAATGATGTGTGTCCAGTGACGTACGTGTAAATTTAGGCAGTAGGTCAGTGTGTTCACTGCATTACAGGAAATGGTCAGCTGAATTAGGTTAGGGGTCAGCCACTTTGTCATGTGCTTCTTATAAAGGACGAAGGATTCTTCCCAGCAGTAGAACGGGTCAGCATGGCCAGCGTATTCTTCAGTCTGCTCTGTCTGTGCCGTGTCAATTGTGAGGACATTTGTCCGGTTCTAGACGACGGTGCCAAACTAAAGGCCACTAGTCATTAGAGTGGTCTATTTGTGAGCTTGCCCCAGGCATAATCCATTGATAACTTTCTGAATGGACTGGGAACAGGCCAGTGCTGAATGAATGAATGAATGAATGAATGGACAATCAGCATCATGTCAGAACAAAATACTGAGAATGCACACTGAGAAAGAAGTCTTACTATAATGGTAAACAATACATTATGGTTATTGGAACTAATTTCTTATTCGATCAGATACACACCGACGGTACAATAAAATATAATAAAGCCCTGGGGACCAGAGCACTGAGGGTTGGGACATATTTGATGGCTGAGGTGCACTTGCCTTTTACCTAAAACAGACGAGGACTGACGTCATTCGGAGAGTCTTACAAAACCACTGCAACCTTCCGCCATAAGACCTTGCAGTTGAAAGTGGTGGAGTGAGGGGGCATGGAACTTGCAAAATTTGAAACATTTACAAATGACACCATGACCATTAGTTACAGTGTGACCTATGTCCAGAATCGGGAGAGGCAAAGCTGTGCAGACAGTGAACTGTCCTAGACTGTAGGGGAGGTCTTCTTTTTTTTGTATTTTTTTCCTGCTATCTAGTGTACCCTCCCTGACAACCCACACATTCACTGCCTCTCCTCTATTGTAGTTCATACCTTTGAAATACTGCACATCAGAAGTGAGAGCAGAGCTCAGGTCCTCCGGGCTCACCTGCAGCATGCCCGCCACTACAAACATACAGACAAAGACAGGCCTCCTTATCCACAGAGATCAGTACATCACATATACCTGAAGTTGTAAACAAGTGCATGTGGAAAAAATACTCATGTGCTGTGTATTCCAAACAGTCAGCAGTGAGCAGACCCAAACATCAGGTCCCTGCATTACGGCTTATGTCCCTTATGACCCGCCACGGAACAGCAGACGGCAGCGACTCTCCCTTAATGCTGCCTTCACTCTAGAGACTGTTCCTGCTGTCTCAGTGTGTGTGTTATTGTGTTTTGGGGCGTGTTTTTGTGTGTAGGCTCAAGGGGACCACTTTGCACATCTGTGACATCAGAGCAAGTGAACTCATGTATTGTTAACAATGGGCACATTGTGCGTGGGGCTGTGAGGGAGAGAAAAAGAGTGATGGAGAGAGAGAGAGCGAGAGAGAGAGAGTTGATGTCATGTATTTACCATGGCTCGGGTCTGTACTGTAGAAGCTAAGTGTTGTATTATGTAAGGTAGAGGGCAAGGAGCAACCAAGCTGTTCTGTTTCAGAGCTCAACAGGACTTAAGAAAATGAGTGACTCTGTGTGTGTCTATGTATGTGTATTTGTGTGTGTACCTGCATCTGTGTGTGTGTGTGTGTGTGGGAGGGTGGAGCACAAAAAAAGCTTGAAAGCAAGAAAAAGCAATTAACACAACATTATAATTGTGTGTGTATGTGTGTGTGTAAGACTTTTCCACTGAGTGCGTACCGCTATTAATCCACAGCAGAACTGATGTAAACAAGCCAGTATGGTGGGTGTGTGACACAGTTCGAACTGTGTAGCCTCTGCTTCCTTCTCCCTCTCTCTAAGTCCTACTCTCACTCTCTCTCTTGTCCAGCTGGAGCAGCTTGCCCCCTGCTGGAGCTGGAGCAGCTTGCCCCCACAAAGCATCTGCACAAACCTCGGTCCAGCAGCTGCAGGTCAGACACCAGCGCCGTCTCAGCGTCCGTCAGGGTCGTGAAGCGCATGTCGCCCAGTTGTAACAGTGCTGAGAGAACCACAAACACATTCTCCACCTCCTGTGGGACACAGAAAGCAGGCTGTCAGAGTGGGTTTCATTTCATACACTTTCAATGTCCTGACATTGCACAAAATGTAGATTCTTAGAACTGAATCTTCTTCAGGTATCTGGATATAAAGAAGCAGTTTATGGCAATGTCATGAATAATGTCCCTGTTGTTCCAAATATGTTGATCATCCAAGACACTGGTGTGTGAAGTGTGAGAAATTCACACAACACCAGATGTTGATGATCAGTAAGGACATGTTAAGTGTCTAAATTTTGCTTCTTTTGTGTAGTGTTGGTGCTACCAGGTCAATCATTTCCAGCTCTCAAACTGGTGCCTACTTTAAGGACAAAGTATGACTTTGAAACTAAAATACCTTTGAGATCACCCAAAACTGAAGTAGTAAAAACTAGATTCATCTTTTATACATGCTACTTTCATGTGAATTGTATTTGGATTGTAGAAGGTTTTAACCACATGAATACACCTGAAATCCAAATTCCAGTTTGCTAAGCCAACTTTACATTGACATTTTTGGAGTAAAGCGATTTTTGTTCATCTGAATGTTCTGTCAGCTGGGAGACAATCTTTCGTTCATCTCAGTCATCACCATGCTAATGCCAGAGACAGGTGAAATAATGATCAGGCATGAGAAATAATGTCACCTGCAAAGGTTTTCTGAAATCTAATGTAAAAAAAATATGCAAGTAATGTGCAAGACATCATTTTTTAAACAAATAATTCATATGCACTGTGTCCTTTAGGTCATTTAGGTATATACATATATATATATATATATATATGTGTGTGTGTGTGTGTGTGTGTGTGTGTGAGATTTATTACTGAGGATCGCATTGCTGTGATGAAATGAGGACACAATCCCTCTTTAATGAAGTAGATTTAGAGAGGTTCCGAGTAGGATTAGCACACTTTGTCTGGCAGGAGATCAGGTGTGTGTGTGTGTGTGTGCGCGTGTTTGTGTGTCTCTGTATGTGTGTGTGGGTTTCAACTAGGGTGACCCAGCATAACAGATAGAACATAAAGAGTGAGTACACCATGTCCCCTGATATCATAAACACTTCTATTCTAAAAGCGCTTTGGTCCCTTGTGTTCCTGACGCATATGTGTGTTTCTCTTGGTGTGTTTGTGAACTCTTAAAGACCCCTGTCTAAAAGGCTCTATCTACAGTACTCTATCTCTGAGCAGACTCTTTATAGCAGGACAGAATTACATGTCTAAAAAGCAAAAAACACAAAAGGGGTCTTCAGCCCACTGGGATGCACAATATTTTAGCAACTGAAATTGGGATAAATGAGAACATTTAGTTGTTATGATTGGCTCCATTATAGCTTAGATATAACCAGAATGTAACCACATGTAACCTTTAGCATCTCAAAAAATCACAAAAGAATTCTGGTTGGTTCTACCCTCAGTGTTAGTATTATCAATATAGTATATTGATATATATAGTACATATAGCATATAGTATATCATATTTATATTGTTTAACACAAGGTCTCTGCAAGTTATAAAATGCCTGGCATACATTGTAAACAATCAAGGCGATTTCTTTGGTTGTGGCTACTGAATAGTGGTCCTACGTCATACTGTGAGGGAAATTTAGAGACGTATGTCATCATGATCTTGCGACCAAAGATAGCCAGTTATTTTCTGACAATGTAAGAAATTTAGGACGACCATCTCTGATTGTCTGTGCTGCTATGGTCTATATCTACTGGCTAGCCCATAAAATGCAATAAATAAAAAATAATAAATAAATGATGTGATATAGCATTCACAATTTGAACAGCCTCTTCTTTGGATTTTGTCTACACACACATTAAACTCATGATTGCCAGAGTGCAAGTCACCTTGTTCTGTTAATGCAACACTAGCACATGCTGATGACATCTTGTTCTTCTACACTGACTTGTGTCATAGCTCATGGTTCAACAGGTGTCATGCACAGTCTGATTCAACAGGTTGTAAAAGGCATAAAAGATTTAACTATTAAGGTATAGCTATTGAAGACAATTATATCAGTCTATGTCAGTCTAAACACGTTTATACTCATTATACTGAACTTAAACAAAAAATTACAATATAAAATTAATGCAAACTAGAGGTGGGCATCAATTCATTTTTTTTAACGCCGTTAATCGCATGGAATCTTCATGTTAATGCACGTTAACGCCGATAATCAACCCCCGCCCCCCCATTCCCAGAGACAGGTTTAAAACGTCCGTGAACAAGCTGAAAATAGGACCATTTGGATGGCCTAGTGGTTAAGGCATCCGCCCTGCGACCAGAAAATCCGGGTTCGACTCCCAAGCCGAGCAGGCGGGTGGGGGGCGCTGAGTATGGTTCTCAGAGGGGGCGTGGCGTTGTTAACGGTGATATTTTTTTTTCCCACGCGATAAGAATCTCATGCGTTAACGCCGTTAACGGCCCAGCACTAATGCAAACATTAAAAAATGACCGGTTTTCTGAAAGGTTATTGGAATATTTGGGGTGACAAACACATTTCATTACCTAGGTTAGACTACCAGCTCGAGGGCAAACTAAAGAAATGAATTTCATATGCCACACATGTATTGGTTAACTGATTAGGCAAACAGCATAATGTAAAACGTATATAGGATTATCAATCTCCTTTAATATCATTGGGATATTTATCAATCTTCAGTGTTCTCCATCAGACCTTTTCACTGTAGTCTGAGACTGTCTTAGTCTTTCACCACATCCCTTAGCGTTAATTAACCCTTCCCTCTTTCCCAGCCTCTCCTTCCCTGTCTCAGCACACGTTATGGAATTCCCCAGCATAATGTGTTATTCTACTGCTACAATATGGTGATCAGGGCTAAATTCAAGCATGAACACACGTATAAACACTCACACAGGTTAAGTGAGGCTGTTATGGCAATGGGTAAAAGCCCACTCTGAGGTTTGTGTGTTATTAGCTGGTAATTCATCAGTCTGTAGACATACGGTAATGACCTTAGCATTACTAGAGAGTAGCATTACTGTGTTCTTACTGTAAACTCCCGTAACACAGCATAAGACCATGTCTAGAGTTGCTGCCAACGCCCAAGGCCATACACCTCACACACACACAAACCCTCTATACTGGAGGCTCAAAAACACACACTGCTTTTACTCACAGTAGACGGTTGCGTCTGCTCCAGGTTAATTGCAGACTAATAAGCTATTACTGAAGGAAATAAGATATAAAGTGTGAATTCATATGCCTGAGTTCCATTTGTGTTTTTGCATGGGACAGCAGCATATTTACTGTTTGCCAGTCAGTGTTTGTTGGTACTGATCATCACCTCACTTTCCACTTCTTCATAATATACACACATGCACAAACAATACAAATGTAAATTTCAGAAAACTGTTAAAATATCAACAAATTCAGGCCTTTCTCAGGCCAGAAGAAATACTCAAATGCTAAAAAATAGGGGTGTGACGAGGTCGTGGTACGAGATCTCGCGAGATCAGATTGGTCTCGCGAGATGCGCCTGGTCTCGCGAGACCGTGATGATGGCCTTGCGTTACTAAAAGCTGTGCCTGTGAAGAAAACGGAAGGAAATTCAGTTCGCATGAAAGAGCAAACAACCCTCTCTCTCTCTGTATTTCTCTGTCTCTCTCTCGTGCGCGCTCTCTCTCTCGTGACTTTTTCGGAGCGCATCTCTCTATCTTTCTCTGTATCTCTCTCTCTTGTTCTGGAGCGCACGGATCCGGAGCGTGTGTCTCTC
>JBBPDH010039354.1:0-10092 GCA_037974565.1 Clupeocharax schoutedeni | reverse complement strand
TGGGATTTGTTGACACCATGAAATTTTGAATCAACATATTTTTCCCTTAAAATGATACATTTTCTCAGTTTAAACTTCTGTTCCGTGATTTATGTTCTATTCTGAATAAAGTATTAGAAGTTGGCACCTCCACATCATTGCATTCAGGTTTTATTCACGATTTGTATAGTGTCCCAACTTTTTTGGAATCCGGTTTGTAAAAGAGAAGCAAGAAGCAAGGCTTCTGTTCCATAACTGTGTCAAACAGCCACTTTTTACAGCAAAGTACTGATGACAGCAATGTTTTCTTCTTGTCTGATGACTGACAGTGCATGTAAAGTTGCTACTTCGACATCTCCTGATCTGGCATTGAAAAATAGCTCCTCAGTGCTGTTTTAGGGTTGTGCCTATAGATTAAGTCATTAAACCACCTTTGAAATGTAAATGCGTCCTTTGCATTTTATTTTTGTGCAGCTAAAGCGCTCTGCCCTGCCATTCTGGCATGACAGCATTTCATCTTATGGACCAAGCTGGACACAATGTGGTCCAAAACCACTAGTGAATGAAAATACTTCAGCATAATATTTCAGGAAAAACTAGAATCTTTAAAATATTTAAAGGATGTCTTCGTATTTGATACGTTCACATGCTTTATTGATGTGCCCTCAACCTGCCAAGGCCTCTTTTTTAAGGTCAGTGATACTCATTTGCAAGTATTTCAAGAGTAGTGGCCTATAGAAGTCTAGAATCCAGAATATTTTTAATGGCATTAATTTTACAACAGTTCTTAAAGTGTGTGATTGTTTAATTCTGGTTTTAAATGAAAAATGGCCATTTATTATATGGTCTAAATATTTTAGGACTATGCCATGTTCATTTCTATTCAGGTTAGTGTAAAATCAGACCTGAATGGCCAATATCAGCCCTATCACAGCTGCTGTTTTCCTGTGACTGCCTCCAGAGTGTGCTGTAGGACTGCAAGACTCCCTGCTTCTCCATCCCCCTTTGGTCTACAAATTAAATCTTCATTTAATATGCAACTTTTTTTCATAAACGTCTATTAGCGACTAGATTGATAACAAACAGACTTGCTTGAGGATTAAAGGGATTTGCCCAGATGAACCAATCCCCCCCCCACACCCACCCCCTTCTATTTGTTTTTTCCCTCTTGTCCTGTCTTTTTCTTTCTACTACTCTCATGATCAGAATTCCACGGTGAACGGAAGCCATGTGGACTGTGGACATGTGCTGAAAAAGAGGCAAGATTCATTCAGAGGGAAGAGTAGAGACTCTAAGGGGCTTAAGAGTGAGTAAAGGAGTGTGACACTGCAGGAAAGAGAGCTAAAAAACAAACACAGAGTCCAATCTGTGTGGAAGATTTGTTGCCTTTGCTCATTCAGAACTGTGGGTCCATAGATTCTTCTAAATCTCTGCATACTGATTCATTTACCAGGGCTTGCGGCATCTAAAAAATGACCTGAGGGTTTATATGTAATGCTGATAATGGTGAATTAGCGCTATGTTTTTGCTGTATGTATGAAATAAAGGTTTTAGGCCAAAACCGAGGCCATTTTAAGTCATTTTTATCTTCAGCCCTCTTTACATTTCCATCAAGTAATAACTCATCTGACAAGATTTGATCCTAATATACCCTATAAGCCCACACTGATGAGATCTCACCGCAACTGTACCATTGGGGGGTATAAAATAAAGTACCATTATATGGCTTGGTCCAGGTGGACTGGGATGGGGTAGCCAGGAAATGATGCATGGGATCAGTTTAGAGGTTGGTGTAGTGCTACTTTTGATAAGCATGTCCCCATAAAGAAACTAAGGATAAAAATTCATATCAGTCCATGAACTTGGCAATAAAAAATGCTGCTTGGTGCAAAGCAAAGCTGAACTGGATCCCAGGGCGACAGCCTTGCATTTCATCAAATTTGTCAGAAAGGCAACACAAGCAGTTCCAATTGCTTCAAGGAGAAGTTCATAAATACTGGCTTAAATTCACAGCTGTTTAATTTAATCAAATCTTTAGGTTTGGCCTTCTCCGTCAAAGCAGATGTTCTTTTGAGCAATAGAAACCATATGGCTGACCTTTGTAACCATTATTATAAATTATAAGCATGTCTCTGTCTCTTTACAGAAGGGCTGCTTGCCCTCTAATCTGACTAACAGTCCATGTGTAGCCTCTTGTACCTCCATCTGGGTTACACGTAGCCTCTCACAGGTTCCCCCTCCAATTCCGTCCTGACAGTGGGATTTGAAAGAAGCTGGGTCAGAGGCGTTTGCTCCATTCTTTTTTAAATAGCAGCTCCAGTCATTGCAGCACCATTAACTTTTTATTCATGCTGCAGATTTTCAGCAGACTGATAGACAGCCATTGCACACCTCTTTTTCAGAATGGTGATCAAGCTGATTTAAACTGCTATAGGCCTATATCAACTTCACCCTGCTGATCTAAGCTTTATAACTCACTTCCTTGAGGAATGTAATATTTTATCCAGTGCTCAGTTCATTTTTCTGTTCAGGGAATGATTGTCTTACTCCTGGTGAGGAAGGACATTCAGGCAATTGGTGAGAGAGAGGAAGATGCAGAAGATAGAGAAAAAAAAAGGAGATGGTTGATGTGCTGTGGCGACCCCTAATCGGGAGCAGCCAAAAGTAGTAGAAGTGAAAGCATAAAACTACACACACACACACACACACACACACACACACACACACACATCACAAATCACCCACCACCCCCTACCTCACCCCTACCCCCTTTGGAATTTAATAATCAGTTAAAATACTCTTTTCATATTACACACTCGGTAAAACACATGACACCCTCTTTCATGGTTTTCTATGCTACTACAAACCGCACAGTCATATTTATTGCCATTTTAAATTGTACGTTTTTACTTATTGATGTCCTGCATTCGCTTGCACATTGTGTAGAAATTGTGTAGAAATTGACTTACCTCACAAAAGTGTTTGTTTTTTTGGACCACTTAACTTTGCCACATACAGCAGATGATACTGACATCTGCAGTTTTTCATTGGTGTCATTTTTAAAGTGCAGCATGGTCATTTAGACCTCCATCTTTCCGAGGCCCTATATGCATCCTTAGGTGTTCCCCAAGGCTCAATACTTGGTCCTGCTCCCTTTTCCATATTTATTAATGTTATTCAACAACTCCAGCGTTCATGATTATACTGATGACACAGTCTTATATGGTAGGGATTCATCACCTGATGCAGTGATATAATCACTTCAGGATAGTACAGCTGTCATTTTTCTTTGTTTATCCCTAAAGGCTGCCATATCTGAGCATATGTGGTTTGTTTAGAAGAGATGCTTCCACCTTGGAACACTAGGGGTGGAATCATCTAAAGTTGTGGTGAATAAATGCTTAAGAATCTGGCTAGACAGCATGTTATTCTTCTCTCACCAGGTCAACCATGCGGCATTCGAAGGTACACGCAAAACTTGGTTTACTTTAAAAGAATCATTCTTCATTTATATCTACTGTTCTAATGACCATACTTCCTATATGCATACAGTGAGACCATTCATAGATTAAAGGTACACTTCAAAAGCTTGACACAGTTAGGTTTGCTGCTAATGCCCCTGTCAAGACACACCATTTTTCCCGGTCAGTACAGGAATGAAAGTACTCATTGACCAAAACTGTTGCGTGGTGGAAGAGCCCAAATGTGGATGGCACGAGAGAGCTGGTTAGCCACACTTCTTATTCTAAGAACGCTCCTGTAGGAGTTAGGGTTCGCACCAAACGAACCCACGTTCTTACACACACACAGGGGAAGGACAGAACTGCTCTGAAGAGCTGCAGTAATCACGGTACCATGGCGATTAGGTGAACGGAACACTAGCGGCATGAAGCATGTACCTTCAATGTCTGTGTATCATACGTTACCTGCTTCCCGCTTTTATACCTTGCCAGGGTTCACTTCTGGTGACCCGGTGTACGTGACACCGTTTGCCTATTCGTTGTAAAATGTTTTGGTTTACATTTATTTACAAAACTCTTCTTCCTTAACTAAGTCAGTTATTGCAGCGGGTATCAGCAGTTAAGCTGCTCATCACGTTACATCAATGCCTCTAAACCAATGCATCCTTTGTCCTGATGTCATTCCAGTCTGCTGCTACTAATGATTAAAGACATTAAAACTGAATCTCTGTATCTCAGTATCTGCTTTGAATGTCACTTCTAATCATTGTAAATGTCTTACTACTGTTGATTAATAGCATTTGTTCCTTGCTTTGTTTTGTCTTTTGTATGTTTTTTCTCTCTTTACTCCCCACTCTTTTTCTGGCACTTACCAAGCTGTTATTGCAATTGAGAAATTGCTCTTAATGTCTTGCGCAGTAAAATGAATAATATATAAATAAATTAAAAACACTGGGTGAGGACATGGCCTCTCCTATTTTTAGAAGCCTTTAGTTAGTTGAACATAATAATGAATAAAATTATGTCATATGTATAATTAAGAGAGGGAGAGCCAACATGCTTACTGTATGGTAAACCTAAATCAAAGCTTTGGTGTGTATTTATTTTAAGAAGTCCCCCAACCCCCCCTTCGCCAGACAGCAACAATGTAAAGTCTCCTAGATAATGTTGCATAAAACACATTGTTGCGGTCTTGGGAATCGAACCTGGACTTTCTGATCACAGGGGAATGCCCTAAACACTACGCTACCAGCTGCTCCATGTTTGACATAGGAACATGCAAACAAAACCACTTTAAAAATAAATAAAATATTTCCAAAAGGACAACTGCCCTTCAATAACAATAAATAAAAAGAAAGGTCCCTCAGTGGAAGTCCAAAAGGAAAACAATAGAACATGCATGCTAAAGGCCTGCTCTGATTCTATATGGTCTATCCCTATGGCTATATAATGTAAAATATAATGAATGTCATGAAAAATATGATTTGGAGCTTGGAGCTTGCTTAACTCTTGGAATCAATACACATACATGCAGTAATGTAATACAGTTTTGTTTGTCACAGCAATGTATTGTGGCGAGCTGGTGGAAACACTGTTGAGACTGTTGAGCCCTGTTGGGGCCCCTTGGGGTTAGTTAGAGGGCATTGGTGGCATGATGTGTGGGGGAGTGATGAGCTGCACCTCATCACCATTTTGGCGGGTTTTTGTGTGGGTACATAAGGGAGGGGCGGTGCTTAGCACGGGGAGTTGGAGTTAGAGTGTTTGAGAGAAGCTGTGTTGTGCTGTGCTTCCACATTGTGCTGAAAATAAAAATAAAGAAAAATGCATGTTCCTGACTACATGTCGTCTTCTTCATCTCAACAGTATGTTAAAATATATGAATCAATATATAGTAATAGGTTATCCATCCATATATTGCAAATATATGGGGTAGTTTCTCATATACTGAAATATATTTCCTAATGTATTGCAATATAAATTCTAGTATACCTATAATATACCTTTGTTTCGTAAGGGTTGTTATATTAATTAACAATGTAGAAAATAATTAAAACAAAGAACACTGAATGAGAAAGTTTTGACTGGTAGTGTACATATATACATATATACATACATACATATATATATATATATATATATATATATATATATATGTACACACACACACACACACACCCATAAATATATCCAAATTCCAAACTACTTGTTCTACTGGTTGTTGTATAGCTTTTATTCCATTATTTATGCTGCTTTTTTATACTGTCTACCTGCTGCTGTAACAATGCACAATGGGGACTAATAAAGGGTTAGCTTCTCTCACCACTTATATTAAACAAGTGCAATATGGACTCCAAACATGTCCTGGTTTATTAACTACGTTTTGAATAAGGGAACTGTGAAAATATACCTTTTCTATTGCTTTAAGACTTGAGTATTTGTTAGCAAAATTTGCCTGAAGCCAAAAGGTGTACCTGTAAAACTAGAAGAGGAAAATTGTATAAATGAGATTTTAACTGTTCCTTGAACACCTGAATGTCCAGAAAGCAGAACTGTCCTCTTTTTCTACAGTTTTCAGAACATCAGATGTCAGTTACAAGCACTGATAATGTTCTGTTATCATCATGCTAATTAGCAGCAGGTATATATTAAAATGTCACTTATCATGCTCTTATAATAACTGAATTTTATTTTTTGCGGCTGAAAAATCACGTAACCTTGAGGTCAACTGGATAAATAAGACACAGAAATAAAAAAGAAGATGCAGTGCTAAGCCAGCCTAAAGGTGATCTGAGTAGCAGACCTGGCTTCGAGGCGGTGACAGCCACAGCTGACTGACTTTCCTCCAGACTAAAGATCTCCTGAGCTCAACGTCACCCTGCAGCTCGCTAATAAAGACTGTCAGTCAGAGCGCTGAAAGCTACACACAAACACACACACACACACATAGACGAACACACCATAAATCAATGCCCTAGTAGAAAACGTGAGCAGAATAGTGAGACTCTCTTGCTGGTGATGCTGGCATAGATGCTGGAAAAGGAAACGGATTGCCTCTCATTCACTTCGGTGTCAAACACACTGAACACAGAAAAGGAAACAATAGTCTTTATAGCCCCTATAGGCTCAGTGACACTTTCTTGTTCAAGCCCATTCTTGTTCCTGACTAAGGCCATCAATTGGGCTAGTTTACTGGAAATACAATAGGAAGTTGTGTCTGTAAACCTCTGCACCTACACTTTATCGTTTGTTTAGTTTATTTCAATTATGTTAATTGCAAATAAGTTCCACACACACTTTATAAAGGATACATGTTTTATTTGATGGTACACAAGTTGTCTATTTGAAGTGCACACATTTAGTTAACTTACATAACATCTTATATTGCTTAGTTATGGTTTGTAACTTTGAATTTAGGTTGGGGTAGCGATGCAGCAGATGCTGCTGGTGCTGCTGGTGCTGCTGGTGGGTAGCGATGTCTGGCCAGACTGGCTGAAAGAGTTCGGCCTCAGAAACACAGCTGCTTTATGGAGAAGTGGCCAATTGGGGCAAACCAAGTAGCTGCAGCTTCATTGGGGGTGTCAAGTACTTAGTTTGGGGTTTGTTATTTTCTTTAGGTCATTGATGGTTTTGTCCTTTCATAGATTAGGTTTAATTATGTATGTATTGGTAAGTTTAGTAGTTTTATTGTCTGTGGTTACTGTTTAGTGTTACTGTTTAGTGTCTACTGTTTGTTTACTATCCCCTGTGTTTATGTTGGCCTGATCAGCTAGTATATATGTGTCCCTTTGTGTTTGAGGGAGTGAGTTAATTTTTGTTATTCTTAAGTACAGTTTGTGTAGTTGTCACACCGGTGTGTGGGAAGGGAAGGAAAAGACGCCGAACAGAGTACTCCGGCCAGGTCAGGAACCCTGTCCAGTCGTGCTGCCGACTATAGCAGTAGGCCTGGATAAATCGGCTGAGTTCTTGCACCGCGCACCACTGCGGGTGGTAGCTGGAGGTCAGGCTGACGGCCGCCCCAGATGCCCCAAGAATGATTTCCACAATCGGGATACAAACTGGGGGCCGCGGTCCGACACAATGTCCTCCGGGATGCCATAGTACTGGAACACGGACTGGAACAGAGCATCCGCAAGCTGTCGAGCAGAGGGGAGAGAACGAAAAGGGATAAACGCCAGGTGAGACCATGGTCTGTCCGGTATCGGAAGGGGCTTTAATTTACTGACCGGCAAAGCATGGGGACTCTTGGTGGTGGCACAGACCGAGCACGAAAGTACCATGAGACGCACATCCCTGGACATGGATGGCCACCAGTACTTTCGTGCTATAACTTCCAGGGTTTTCGTCAAGCCCGGGTGACCGGTGCTGGGGTAACATGAGCCCACTCCATCACGTGCACTTGCAGCGCGTCTGGGACGTAGAACCGGTCAGCGGGACACTCTACAGGAACTGCCACTGCCTTGCGTGCCACCACTATTTCCCCATCTAGATCCCACTGAAGGGGCGCTGCGAACACACGCGGGGGAATAATGGGATGAGGCTCCCTGGCCTCAGTCTCCGCCCCGAATTGACGTGAAAGCATGTTCCGTTTTGTTTACCCAGGAGGTAAGACATCCGAAAGTTAAATCTGGCAAAAAACAGGGCCCACCGTGCTTGCCTGGCATAAAACCTTTTAGCTCATCAGATGTGCTCCAGGTTGTGGTGGTCTGTGAGGCCCACGAAAGGCCCACGAAAAGTGCAGATGTGAAGGCTTTTTTGAGCCTGGAAAACGCGGCTTTGGCCGCTGGAGCAAATGTAATGGTTTTGGGTTTGCCTCAGAGGAGGGATGTTAAGGGGACAGCCACTGTGCTGTAGGTTTTATAAACCAATGGTAATACCCCAGGAACCGTTGCACGTCCTTGTCCGTCACAGGCTCTGGCCACTCAGACACTGCTGTCACCTTACCCCTCTCCATCGCAATCCCCTCCCGGCTGATGCGGTGAAAAAGCAACTTGTGAAATTCACATTCCTTGACATACAACCTGTGCTCTAACAGGCGGGTGAGTACCTTGCGGACATGACTGACATGATCTGCGTACGTCTGAGAATAAATCAATATATTGTCGATGTAAACGACTACAAACTGACTGAGCATGTCCCTTAGGACAAAATTTACAAACCCCTGGAACACCGAGGGTGCTTGGGCTAGCCCGTAAGGCATAACCAAATACTTGTAGTGCCCAGAGGTTGTGCTGTTTTCCATTCGTCCCCAGCCCATATGCGCACGAGATTGTATGCACTCCAATTTCGTAAGGTTAGTGGACCCCCGGAGCCGCTTGATTTTTCCCGGGATCAGAGGCAGAGAGTACGTGTACATCACAGTAACTTCATTGAGCCCGCGATAATCAATACACGGCCGGAGACCCCCATCCTTCTTCTCCACGAAAAAGAAACTGCGGGGGCGGGAGAGTGCGATCGGTGGATTAACCAATTTTTCTCACATCTCGGCCACATGATCGGAAGCATGATATTACAAAGGGGGGCGCGGCTCACGGGATGACCATCAAGGGCATGAAGCGTGACAGGCTAGGTTATCGGCCGAACAGAAATATTCAAGGAGGTGACTAGGGACTGTGAGATGAAATTCCCAGCCAACCCTGAATCTAGAAGAGCACAAACAGAAATAACAGAATTAGACACAGTCAAAGTAACGTGAATAACAAACTGGTTCACACTACTAAATCCTACCACCTGAGTCAGTGGGGGGAGACAGGACGGCGGGGACACTCTAGCCTCCAGTGTCCAGCCTGGCCACAATAGAAGCACACCCCTGCCTCTTGTCGCTGCTGACGCTGGTCACGCCGAGACGCCCCCAACTGCATGGGCTCAGGAGCAGGCTCACCAGGAACAGAGGTGGCAGCAGGTAAAGGCACCGCTCGGGGCAGCTGGACGTGTGGCAGAGGATTCGTGAAAAGTCCTGGGGCTTTTCACGCTTGTGCAAGTCTAGGTCCATCGCCAGCTGGATTACTTCATCCAGGCCTAGGCCTGCATCACGACATGCGAGTTCCTTGCTTATCTCATGGCTCAGTCCTGCCCGGAACACAGCGAGGAGCGCCTCATTTTCCCAGCTGCTATCAGTGGCAAGGATCCGAAAGTTGATGGCGTAATCACAAACAGTGCCCGAGCCTTGACGAAGCTGCAAGAGTCTCTGCCTGCTTTTCCGCCCCTGTCCCGGGTGATCAAATAGTGTCTGGAACTGGTGGACGAAGGCGGCGAAGTTGTTGTTAATGATGCCGCCTCCATCACTGCCAAGTTCTTCTGAGTTTCAGTCAGACCTGGGTTTTCTGCCAGGTAGAGATTGCAGGAGGAAGTTTCGACACCCGCTCGGATCTCCTGTGTACCTCTCGGGCCGAGACAAGTAGTGGGAAGGACTGCAACATTTAAGAAAACAATAGAATAGAATAGAATGAAATAGAATAAAAATTAAAAATAAAATATTATACTAACAGTGCAGTATAAAATGTACAATATACAATCTAGAGATAAAGAATATGGACATCTGTGTTGTAAAATATTTATATGTAAATGTATTTATAAACTATATGTGAACTAAATGTAGACTAAGTGTTATGTCTATACGCAATGAGTATGTGTGAAGATATATATATATTTATAC
>JBBPDH010039345.1:0-10092 GCA_037974565.1 Clupeocharax schoutedeni | reverse complement strand
ACACACACACACACACACACACACACACACACACACACACACACACACACACACACACACACACACACAGCAAAAACAATTTCAAAGGAAAACAGAGGCACACACAAAGCTCTTTCCCTTTGAATGCATCTGTTTGTTTAGATTTATCTCTCCCTTCCAGAGGGAGAGGTACCCTGAAGATCTGGACTTGTGTTTTAACTCAATGCAATTTTTTGTTAACCTGTTCACTGAACAGCTTTATATATTTTTTTTAGTCAAAATGCCAAACTCAGCACATTGAGACACCTGGAATTGCATTATTAAATTCAAGCTCAGATTAATTTAATATAAGTATTTAGTTAAAAATTAGTACATGGTGAACATCTACTAAGCATCTGCAGGGGCCAAGGACTGAACCACAACCTTTCAATATCTGCAAGAACAAACTCTTTGATAGGAACAAGGCCAAAACAAACAAAGGTAAAAATAAACAACGGAAACATATGATAAGCTGACATCCAATCGGCTGCTTGTTACTACGCAGTTTATGCAGTTACTATACACTGTTTGCTATTGGTTACAGGTTCTCTGTAATACATGTGTAAAATGGTCTAAATGACCCAGGCAATTGTCCAGTTTTCTCATATTCTCAGAAACATGCATGATGATATAATTTATTAGAATAAAGAGAACAGAGGGATGTGTGGGTACAACATGCTGTAATGAATGAAATTCAGAAGATTGCATTGTATTGCAACTTATCGTATTTGATAAAATTGTATCATAGCGTATCATAATGCACATATGACATATTGGAGTGTAACATATTTTAACCATATAGTATCACATCATACTAGGGGTGTAACGGTACACAGATGTCACGTTTCCTCGGTTTTGGGATCACGGTTCGGTACGATTCACGATACAGCAAAGTTAAGCAACAAAAGTTTGCACCACACTACGACCCAGGTTTATGATTTACTTGCGCTTTTTGGTCCCTCTGCGATTCCGCATTACTTCAATCAAGTGTTCTCCGTCGTACCATGTATTCTCTGAAAGTCATCACATACCGAACTGTGACAAATACATGGAGCGTTACATCCCTACATCATACCATAGTTTCTTGTATTGTATCACAGTATATCCTATTCTACTGTCTTGTGTTGCATCAGATTGTATTTTATCTTTTTTTTAATTTTATTGGACTGAACAAGGTCCAGAATATTGTATTGTACCATTGCATCATCAGGAGACGTTTCTGCAGCCAACCATTGTCAGGATTCCAGGAGAGCACAACTTGCCACCTCACTCTGGGTGGGTAGACATGCCTCCTTCAGCACCATGCCATGCAGCACAGGCATCTGAAAGCTGACACAACAGATCTGCCTAGCTAGTGAGAAGACTAGTAAATTGGGCTAAAAAAAAAATTTTTAAAAACAGTGGAAAATTAACACATTAAGACAAAGATTATTACTCTCAACCTATCTTTGCAGTTTTATAAAAAAAAATTATTAAACCACATGTCATTACACCAAATTCTATTTTTCCTGCCCCTCCCTAACTGGCATCAGTTCAAAATAAAATCCTGCCAATGCCCATGCTAATTGTATTAAACCTTATATAACAGTCCTAGAAACACTGCTGTTAATACATCCCAGTCATAAAGGCGAGTGCACTAGTCCACAAACACACACACACCACTAAACCAGACTGAAGACAGTCTCAGGAGACGTACACACATCTTAGCTTATCTCGATGGCAGCTCACGCACACACAAAGTTCGTCTGCTTCCACACACCCCAGACGCTGTGAGGCAAGATTCAACAACGTCTCACTGAACAAAAAGACTGAACAGGAAAGAAAAGTATGTCTCACAAAGGGATACGTGGCTTTTTCTTGCGTTACAGGAGTGTTTGTATGTATTATTACTCTCCACAGGGCCCACAGTCACACCTACTTTCATTAAAAGTATGACCAACTCTGCACACTCATACAAGAAAAGTACATAGTGACACAGTTGTAAATATATATATTTAGTTGCAAAATTACATATTCCAAATTATTTATAAAAATATATATATTTTTTATATTATTTTAAAAAATTCCAAATTATAAAACAAAAACACATGTAGGTCTTTTTCTTGGCTAACCACAGATTTAAAAGATCTTGATTACAGCATACAGCAAGAGAGATCAACATCCAGCTGAATTCCACTGCGGATTCAACTTAGTTTGATGTTTCTCATGAAAAAAAAAACAGTTGTTTAAGGGAAAACATCAGCAGATGCACTGAAGCAACTGCCCACTGCCTTCTATCGTAGGTGTTTAGAGTTCATGGTCACGTCTAAGGAAACGCTGAAATTGCTGCCTCTGCTAAATGACAGTGTACTACAGATGAGATGAATCGAGATTAGGTGGAAATACTTGAGTACTCCTTTAAAAAAGTCCCCTTTAAAAGAACTATAACATTTACCAAAAGACTTTAACGGCTGCTGTGCCTCTTTCTGTCTCTTCCGCTCTCCATCTCATCCATCTTCACTGACACAAACTTTCTCAGTGATTCATCTGTGTGACTCACAAAACCTTACCACTTCCAGTGAACTCAGACTGTGTGTGTGTGTAAAAGACGTTTTCCTCATAAAGCAGGAGGGAATACCTCACCCAGTAAATGACGGAATTAGTATAAGAACTGGATAACATTTCTAACTCTGTGTGCGCGTGTGCGTGTATAAACAGTAGTTTCCTCCGCAAGCTGAGCATAGATTGACTTCAAGCCAGACAGACATACAATATTCACCCGGATCAGTCCATTTACCCCCGTGTCCTTTACGGGAAATTCCTGCATAATTGAATGGTTAAAATAAACAGTGTCAGTAGGAATGGAATGAAATTCCAGAGTAGGTTGCTTAGTCAGAATGCTTCACATTGATGGTGAACGTTACTTCATGAAATGGTTATGAACACACTGCCTGATGCCTGAGGCGAGTTTTGAGAAGCTTTTGTTTTACAAAACCCATACAGGATACTGTGAGGCAAAATAGTCTCCACGGAACACCTATTAGGTTCAGGTTTGCCACTATTTTACGTTCCATATAAACACTCAGAATATGCATGTAGGATCACTGGTGAGTTTGAATAATGAAGCATCATGAGCCCTGGTTGCATTCACCACCACTGTAAAGTCTATCATTTTCTCTACATACTGCTCTGAATGATTTTGTTTGAATCTTAATCACTGAATTATACTGAAAGCTTGAAAAATCTGTGGAATTATTTTATCTTTGGTGTTACTTATAGAGTAACTGATGACATGACAATCTGGGCATTCAAAATCAGAAGAAAACGGGGACAGGAAGACCTCACAATACAATACTCAACACTATGTACAGCTCGGGTAAAAAAAATAAGAGACCACTGCAATTTATTTTTAAATTAGCGTCTCTGAGACAACTATTCCATGCTAGTGTCTGTTAAATTCCTACACAAGCACCTCATTCTGCTTTATTAGGTACTGGTTAATGATCACCTGAATCTTATTAAATGAGGAAAGGTTGAAAACACCACTGAAATCTACTCTCTCCTTTCACAATGTGACCAGTTGGATGGAAAAACACTACTAGAAGTTCACTGAAGGTAATTATTGAATTATTCAAGTTCTGTAAATACTGCATCATTTCTCTTATCTTGATGTATAGTTATTTCTGTCAAAATTATGCTTTAAAGAACAGCATTTTTATATGGAAATTATGATTTCAATACATTCAACACTTGCACCTATAAAAGATAAAAAACATTTTTGCAGTGTTCTCTTATTGTTTTCCCAGAGCTGTATGTATAGTGATGTAGTGGTGGATCACTGGGGTGGAGGTAGCTCAGTGGGTAGTGAATCCTACCTCCAGCACACCACCACTGGGTCCCTGAGCAAGACCCTTAAACCCAAAGTTGCTCCCCTGTAGTTAAAGAATGGAAGTCGCTTTGGATAAAAGCGTCTGCTAAATGCTGTAAATGTAAATGAAATGTAAATGGATCAGAGAATAAAGTAATATAACAGATCTCCAAACTGATTTGTTCGACTGAAACGTGGCTGTTGCTTGTAATTTCATCAATTAATTTCTTCCTACCCTACTGAAAAGACTAGGCAGCTACAAGCTAGCATTGTATGGTTTACTGGCGAGCACTGGCTCTCTGGACATGTGACTCAGTCTGACTAGTCAGGATGGACGTAATTTTAGTTCACACATGCGACTCAGTCTGACCAGTCAGTCTTACATTTACTTTGCCCTGCCCTCTTCAGTACGACCAGAGTTTAAGATTTGAACTTATAGACGGCTCTAAATATTGCCAGAGCCTGTTCGCTTGTTAGCTCTCCCCAGCTGATCCCTTTACTTCCTGCTACAGGCAGCAAAGGGGGCATTATCAGGAAAAGTCTTTCAGCAATAGAACAGGAAAGGGACCGCGATTCTGCAAATTTCATCAAGACAATGAATTAGTAGCAGCAAGTACATTAGCTCATCAGAGCCAGAACACTCCATTGGGAAATAGTGGGGGAGTGTGAAATTATGTAAATGTACCGTACACTGTGAACAGTGCTGTGCTCTAAAAAGAAAAGAAACATCACGTTAATAAGGGGATTATCATCCTATTGCAATTCATAGTTTCTCCTTAGCTTCTTGCTTTCTTTAATCCCTAAAGGATACGTGGTGTTCCCTCCGTACGGCACACTAGGTACAGACAGGCTGCGACGACGTGGGCAGATTTGCGTCCGCGGGTCAGCCTCTTGCACAGTGCCATCTTGTAGAAGTTGAAGGCCGTGTTCAAGCAGTGCTGGTTCATCTGTAGCTGGTGGCCCAAGTGGTTTATGTTCCTCTTCGCTAAACACAAACAAAAGAAAAAGGTCAGCCTGTATGTTACCTAAATAGACAGACTGTCCATTCTGGTCATAAATAATTGGTGAACCGGTCACATTGTGAAGCTGTGAAGCTTTTAGACACTATTCACCTCCTGAAATGGTCCACTGAAGTGTCCAAATTATCCCAATTTTCTCCCAAACCTAGCTGTCCCCAACTCCACGCAAAAGCTAGGACTCCCCAATCATGCAATATCACAAACACCAGTAGTATAAAGGCGACACACAACATCCTTTTGGACTCAACATGCTCAGAGGAGAACACTAACTGCTTATTCTGTTACGCCAGCACCACACTGAGGGATGATGGAGAGGAAGGGCCATCGCTCTGACCAAGAATGGCTAAAGCATCACAGCTTATACAGTTGCACCACACTGGAGCTGTAGGTTTTGATTTTCAATGTTACTTTTCAATTGGGCAAGAAAACATTCCTGCCAACACACAAGCAAGCGTAAAGTAGCTGTGTCCCAACACTTGAAGCCCTTTTGGCTCAGGTGTGCTCCAAACACCTGAACTGTTTGAGTGCAGGGTTTTAGCAATTAAAATGAGAAAAAAAAATGAAGAAAATCAATGTGCTCCCATTAAAAGCTGGGTGTTAGAAATCTCTTGACAAGCATTGCATCCCTCTTTAAGCTTTCTTGAGTGAGCATGCACAAGTGAAGTGATCTGATGACTTCTAATGTTTACCGATATCTAGTCTAGTCTCAGCATTGTTTTTACTTAATTAGGTATTCAAATAAGACATGCATGATTTGGAACAAAACAGGGGAAAAAATGTGTTTTCTTGTCTTTTTAATGAGAGTTTCTTAACTGTATCAAAGAACCAAAGAAATTCTGAAACACTTTGTTATGCAAAGTTGAATTGTTTATTGCTATTTTGATTATGAAAATATATATTTAAATGGCTGTTAGTTTATTTAGGGGAATGCTGGAAAATCTGATAATAATAATAATAATAATAATAATAATAATAAAAAACAATAAATGTCTGTAATTCTTTCAGCATAATTAATCAGAGTAGAGAGTTTAAAGGGACATCTGACACACTGTTTTAACACTGTCTCAATACAAACTCAGAACAGACTTACAATGTCTGTGTGTAGGATGTGAGAGACTGAAAGTCCTGAGCAGAAGCCCTGAGCTATTTATACAAAATCCCAACCACACAACGATCTCTTGTTCTCTCAACCCACACACACACACCCCAATAAATCTCAACACAGACCACAAACGCATACGTGTCTGCTAACACACAATCAAAAGGTCCTCCATGTGCTCTGTCGCTACCACACACACACACACACACACACACACTCCTAGCCGTTTGTCTGTCTGAACAAGATGATTAATTAATTCCTGTACAAAACACACACAAGACAGGTTACCCACACACCAGACGTATGACTGATTCCTCTTAAAGCAAACACATAATGCAAGCATGTCTACATGTACTCACTTACACACTCACACTTATTCTCTTCGCCAACACACCTCTACAAGCAGCTGCAGTGTTCTAACACATCTGAAGCACTGGGGTGACACATTAATCACAAAGGATTCATTAATCAGAGACTGGGAGAAGCCTGGCAGTCTCACCAGCTTTACTCACCCAGTTAAATCAACAAGAGGGGAGTGAAAAAGATTTTCTAAAGTTCTATTCCATATTATCTTAAATATTTCAATATTTTGTTTAGGAATTAAAAAAGCTCAAAACAGGCTTCACTTTAATGGCAAAATGGGGATAAAATAATTATTATTCCTGTCACATTTCAAATAATAATAATAATAATAATAATTTACATTTACGGCATTTAGCTGACGCGCTTATCCAGAGCGATGTACATCAGTGCTTAAGAATTAAATTTCTTTTGATTCCTATATCAGTGACCTCATGGCTGAGATATGTTAATTTGTAGTAGTATTTTGATAGTATTATGCTTTCAAAATAAAAATATTTTTCGTACCACTAGAGGGAGAACTTGTACCACAGATTGAGTGTTGTAGGTCATTTTTATGTTCTGAAGGGCTCAGCTTTCAACCACCACTATAAGTTTAGGTAGTATTTAACAATTACTTTCTTAATAAGCATATATGTGGTGAATTCTGCACAACCTGGCAACACATCACAGGCCATTGTACTCTCTGAGCAGAGTTTTTTGATGTTCTTTCATGTTGATTCATGTTGGTCCGGTCAGCTATCATTCATTCTCAAGAAGAAATAGAACAGCTAGATAGCAATCTGGAGGGCAGGGGAGACTTATCTGGACTCACTATCCACTTAGCGGCTCTCCCTATCCATGAAGAGTGCCTAAAATTAAGTTTGAGAGTTATGGTTTGGAGTTTATGATGATCCAACATCATATTGTTGGCACTCCAGTGCTGAAAATGAAACAAGGCTGATTAGATTCAGGGTTTATGTGAACAGTACACCTGAAACTGATCCGATATGTGGGGTCAGGGAGTTAATAAACAGAAAACAGAAAATACCGTCAAACAGACACTTAGCAAACACAGAAAATGTCTTGAGGTGACAGTACACATTCTCCTTCATATTCATACACAGATTAAACTGAGACAGGCTTGATCACAGATCACTCACCATTCTGTAAGGTCTGGGCTCTGGACTGCTTTTCCATCCCAGTGAAATTGGTGCCCAGAAAAGGAACATTGCCGGTGGCTGTATTGCAATAAAACACACAAGACAGTCTTAGCAGTAAGAATAAAAAAGTGTACTAAACCGATTCCAGTAACCATTCATCATCAGAAATGCCGCATTAAAAGACCCAGCATCCTCCATGGCTCTGCAGTTCAGGTTTTAAATCTTGGCTCTCTGTCCACTGCAAAGGTTCACATAAACATTTTGTTTTTTCTGTGGCAAGTACAAAATTCAAACTGCTGTTCTTGTAGACAATGCTTAGAAAAGTTCCAGGTTTACTATATCATTTAACTTTGTACTTTTCAGTGTGTGGCCCCTGGGCAACATATTATCTAGTTTGGTATTATAAATAACAGAAAAACACTTACACACACACTGAATGGTATCCCCGCAATAACATGGAAACTGCAAATATCCTCAACCTTTTTTCACTTTTTTGTGGCAATAAATGTATATTGTTAGCATTTTAAAATATATAAAGTTAGCATTTTAGTGCTAAATTATCAGGAAAAATATAGTCTGGGGTCAGTGACGGTGGGTGGCTGCCAGAGACCACCCTTGTTTAAGTTCTGTGTTTTAGGTTGGGGGGTATTAGTTAAACATGGGGATGACTCATGACAATTATTTTCTCATTTTGTAACAAATATGAAGGTAAATTCAGTTACATTTCCATATAAAATATAACTGCATAAATATAAAAAGTGCACCTTGAGATGGCAAAATACCTGAACTTAGAGGCAGGAGGTTTGAAAGTACCGTAATTTTTGGACTATATTTTGAACCCTGTGGCTTATAGTCCGGTGCGGCTTTTCTATGGATTTTTTCAGGATATTTGTGATAGCATAAGAGGATTTCTTTTGTTTGTTGTGCGGCGCTGCTTTGCCTGGCGGAGGGGCATGTGATCAGACACACAGGGGAAAAGGATGGTGTGTTGGTCGCGTGTCCGTCCGTCAGGCAAAGTGGTGCCGTATAAATTAGCGCGAAAAAGAAAGTTGATTAGCAAAAGCAAGACGAGTATTACAGGAGCAAAGAAGCTTTCATTCACAAACCCTCATTATGGTAAACAAACGAAATGCATATGATGCACCTTTTAAATTAAAGGCAGTCGATTTGGCTCTCAGCGAGGGAAATAGAGCTGCTGCACGTAGCCTTGGTATAAATGAATCAATGGTGAGACGATAGAGACGCCAGCATGAAGAACTAGCTCAGTCCAATAAAATGTAATAAAAGCAGATGGCTCGAACTTGAAGACTTTATTGAAGAGTGGGTGAACACACACAGAGCAAACGGACGAGGTGTTTCAACTGTGCAGATCCGACTGAAAGCCAAATCATTCACCAAAACTGTTGCATGCAAAAAGCAAGTTTTGCCCAAGTCTGCCAGTGGATTCTGACAGCGTGGAGAAGTGTCAAAACATCCACGATCACTAACGGATTTCGAAGGGCTGGACTGCTGCGTGATGAAGAGGAGGACACCGCCACGGCCCTTCAGATGATGTTTGATTCCGACACTGACAACGAGGAGTTCTTTGGTTTTGAAAGCTACAACGAAGGAGAGAAGCGGAGAGTGGATAATGAAGCCATCCTGAGCCTGTTCATTTCTGACACTGATGAAGAGGACTTTGGTGGTTTTAGTGCGCAGGAACAAGACATAGATGGCGATGACTGACTTACTGACTTTTCTTCTTGTTCAAGCCGTGTTAATCCACCTTAGCCCAAAAGGTAGGCCGAATCTATTTTTCTGGTGTGCTGTAGGTTATTGTTATACAGTACATTTGTTAGTTGTTTAAAAAGCACAGTACTACATGTTTCACACTTGTAATTACCGGCAGCTACTTGTACATATACGCAAAAAGTTATGCAAACATGTACCGGTAACTTGTTTTTCAAAATGTTAATAAAAGGGATGTGTTCCTAAACAGCCATCTCTTTCCGGACAATCCCCTTTGTGCATATTCTCTTACATATCGTCGCTGTCGGGCGGAAACCTCGTAACTCCACTTTTGGTCTTTGTTGTTTTTTTTCATGAATCGATACTATTGGTCAGTCTCCATGTGGGTCTGTAAAATGTAGAAATTATTAACCAATGAAAAGTGTTGAAAATAGCTTGGGATTAAATCTCATACCTCCATTGGACACTTCAGCTGTCGCAAAACCCTTGTAACTCCACCCCTATCCAGCGGAGCCGTGAAGCAGAAGCCATAACTGATCAAAAAGCTACGATTTCATTATTTAGCCTGAGTTCATGTACAATCTCAAACCTGTACACGACTTGTAATGTCTTTTATAAAGTGAATTTAATATTTATATACTGTATTAATAAAAAATATTATTCAGTGAAGACTAGCTGCTGTTTTTACTCTTTTCATGAAGATGGTGCTATTGAGCCAGTTAGTAGCTAGAACGAGACGTGATGCTGTATTTCAAAATAATCTCCTTGGAAGTAAATTATAGTGACAACAAAACTAAATACGTTTTTAAAGAGACGTATTTTGACTGAATTGGTCCTGAGATGTTGATGCAGAGGAGGAGTGCGAGTAACCGGTAAGTC
>JBBPDH010039287.1:0-10094 GCA_037974565.1 Clupeocharax schoutedeni | reverse complement strand
TAGACTAAAATGTCATTGACTAAAACTAGACTAAAATGTCACCAGTTTTTATTGACTAAAACTAGACTAAAATAGTCGTGCATAATTCTGACTAAAATAAGACTAAAATGCTCGACTGAAACTAGACTAGACTAAAAGAGTATAGATGTGACTAAGACTAATAAAAACCAAAATGTCAGCTTGACACAAAGACTAGACCAAAACTAAAATGAAAATGGGCCGCCAAAAACAACACTAGTCTACCATTGGAGTGCCCAATAGCCAGTCCAGCCTTGGTTGTTGGTAACTTCTTGCAGGAATAAATTAAAAGTTATCACCCCGGGTATGAGGCAAAAAACCTAAACTTTTCCTACTAGCAAACATCTTTATGAAGGTCATTCTGTTATTGGTGTTTAAGACATAATGTGAACTCAAGCTTCTCCTGGTTGCCTATATGTTGCCACTTGAGGGGAGTATGATATGTTTATTTACAAAAAAGAAAACAGAACAAGAACTGAAACAGGCACGTGGGCCACTAGAAGACTAGAACAGGAAACGGGAACCAGACAAGGCATACAGGAGGTGCAAAATGAGGTGATGGACATATGAGGACTGAACAACAGAAACAGGCTTAAGTACAAAACGTAATCGGGGTGTAAACACAAGGCAGCTGGGAACTAAGGAGCACATTAACAGAAACAGCTGACAAAAAAAGACGGGAGAACTGTCAAAATAAATTAACCAGAACATGAACAGCAAAACAGAGCAAAACCAACTGAAAAGCAGCGGCCACTAATGGCCGATCCGTGACAGCCCTAGATAATTGTATGAAATGCCCAGTGGCAATCAGGAGTTCTATAGTTCCCTAAAAATACAGAAAAACAGAGTAATCCAAAATTAGGCTTAGGAGGTATAACACAAGGTTTGTTGTTAGTGGGGATAGATGCTAAATATTTAAGGGGAATGAATGAAATGTAAAATATTAACAGGGATAGGAAATATGGGAATGATTTAAAATGTTGTTGGGAGCTGGTGTGGTGGTGATGTGGCGGTGTTGAAAGGGGTTGGAGGGATGGTGGTGCAAGTTTTTCAATTACTGCATTTATCCAGAGCGACGTACATGAGTGCCTAATTAGTCCACATCTGTTATTCATATCTGTAAATATATACTAAAACCAACATCTGCTTGTAACCAAGTTACTACCAGCTAAGTTACTCACCTTAACTACCCTGTCCAAAAGAAAAAAATGTCTGAGGTAAGATTAGATTAACCTTTATTAGTCCCACAAGTGGGACATTTGTTTTGGCACAGCAGAAAGTGGACCGAACAAAGTTATAAATCAAGAAACAACAGAATGAAATAGAACAAAAATTATACACAAGTAATGCACAAGAATGGAAAAACAGGCTTTTTTAATATATAGGAAAAGATTTATAAGAGATGAGTGAGAGGACTGGTTAGACACCAAGGTGCTCCTTGAAGAGGATGATGCTTAAAGACAGTGAAGAAGAGGGAGTTCATATCAGCACTGGGTGGCCAAGACTGAGACTTGATGCAGGTGTTGTCACTCGTTCATAAATTTTGTGTTGTATGGAACTTCCCAAAATTGTACTATTGTGGCTTACCGGCGCAGCTGGTGGCCTTGTGTTACTGTGTGACCCCTGTGATTAGAAGGTTATGGGTTCAAATCCCAAGATCTCTAGTGACACGACAGGGGTACACAAGCAAGGTACTGTGTACCCACACACTGCTTCCTGGGCGCTGTGTTCCTCACTGCCAGCTGCTTCACTTGAGTGAATGGGTTAAAGGCAGAGACAGAATTTTGTGTGCTGTGGTGTGTTTATGTATGACAAATGGTCACGTTACACTTACAGGGGGTCTCAAGTTTTAGTCAAGAGCTCTTGGACCTCCTGAGATCCCCTGTACATCACACCCTGTACTGGACAATTATCCCTCCTCTTGTGTGAAGTTCATTAACAACAGTTTTGTTCTGATATCGCTTTAAACGTAACTAACAACAATTACAATGAGACTACAATATTTTTTCTGTCCAGGATTCTCTACTCTTCCCACAGAAAGATGTGTTTACTCGAGCTGACCGTTTTTTATTCTTGTGCCACTAGTCCCGGGGGATCTTTTTCATCTGCTAACCCCGAGTTCGTTTTACAGGCCTGTTTTCTATAGAAGTTATGCGTTGGCGACCTCCGACCGTAGCAGACCATCTGCCGTGCTTTGTGTGAACTGATAATGATACTGAGAAATCAATGCTGCATTTATTGTGCATTGTGGCCCTGCAGAAAGCCTTTTAAGAAATACTCCAGCATTTCTGGAGCATAGAATTACCTGAGGCAGACAATTACCACGGACCATAGTGTTACTGTGTTTCTGTCTACTTAATAAACGAAGGGAACTGTTCACCTGATTGAAGCTTATATACAATAAGTTTACAGTTAGAAACAAAGCCAATGGGCAGGTGCAGAATTGCATTTTATCATAAGTGTGTTTTGTCTGTGTCTGTTATCTGACCTTAGGCTATAGATGTGAAATATAGGGACTTGGTTTAAAAATGCTGGAGTTTTCCTTAAAGGGCTCGTTGGTACTCAGTGAAAAGCACTTGTAGCCCAGTCAAGATCAGTGGTGAACTATGAATTTTGGATGAGCTTTGGGAATACCCCTCCAGGCTGTAGCAGATGGGCTGTTTGCCTCAAGGACTGGCGTGTGGGACCTTTATATATTATTCCATAAGCCAAACCCACACAGCTTCAGACTGATGAACGAGGTCGAAGGTGAGGCATCCCTCTTTTTAGCTGTCTGACACAAACGTCACTCATTCAGCACAAAACATGGAGCACATGGTCTTTCTTTCTACACCTTAGTCATAGTTTAATTAGCACCCAGCCATTTCTCACCCATAAACCATTTGTCTGTGTAGCCTTGTTTTGCAGGAACTGAAAATGTTTTTGCCACTTTTTCTTCATCCTTGAGACAAAAACCAATATTACCTGTGGCCCACTTATGACATTTGTGTTGGTTTATTCCCCCAAAATAACATCTATTTGTTTAAACTTACATTTTGTTGCCTGAGAAACTTGCTTTTAAAACTGACATATGTAAATCAGTCTGTCTTCCGACTGACTGCCCTGTATTGCACCTTTAGCACTCTTGACTGATACACTCCTTAATGATGGACAAAACATTCAAAGCATGGATTTGAGGTCTTTACCAGGTCTAAATGAAAATGTGTACAATGTGTTAATTTAATCGAAAATGAGCAAAAAAACAACTATTAATTTTTAAGTAATACTACAAAAAGTTAAGTATATATATTCCAGAATCATACTGTAAGGATGCAGGAGCCAAATACAAGTTCCCCACTAATGTGTATTTTTCACCTCTTATTGTTTATCAGTTTTTAACCATATAGTTCTTTATCACTGACAAATCTGAATGTAAACCTCATCTGGATTAAATCAGTATCACATTCTGGAAAGAGTGAGCTCCAGTAAGCATTTACCAGACAATGAACACTGAACACTGTTCAAATAGCTTTAATACCATAAATAGTGATTTAACAACAGAACAAAGGCTAATTATATGTCTATTGTCATCATTAATATTATCTATAAACCACAAGATAAGAAAGAAATATGTAATCAAATCTTCCCTCTACTAACAAAGGATAAATGCCTTATGTTGGGGAATTTTAAAAAATGTATTCTATTCACACAAACTAAAATGACCCAAAGTGAGAGAAACTACTCTAATATCTTCAAAGCTATGAGTTCTTATTATGGCTCACACTCATGTAGCATCTCATTAGAAACAGTAACTGATAACTAACAAGCTTTTCCTTACTACATTTCTAAAGATCATCACTCTTCTCACATTGGCCACTTACATATAAGGTTAAAAAATATCTAATTAAAAGAAATAAAGATTTGCAAGATTCGACAGAGACAACAATAACCCCAGTAGAGTGCATATAAAAATAATGACAGAATTACAAAGTTTTGCAATTATATATATATAATCAAATGTTATAATAGAATCTGTCCTATGTTGCTGCAATTTCCTATTTTTTTAATTATATCTTTGTTTTGTTTATTATGTATATATAAAACATGTATATTTAAGAGGGTATCTAATTGTCTGGAGTGTGAAAGGACTGGGTGTTTTCAGATGCAAAGCTCTTCAGGACCTAGTTTCTCCACCTCTCAGTCACTTGCTCACATTTAGGAGTGTCTTCACAAGGGGGCGACAACAGCCCTCAGGGTCATCATAGGAGTGATGCTGTGCAACAATAACACTGCGTGGCCTCCATGTGAAAATGGCAGTTGGTCTATTCATTTTACCAGTAAAAGGTCCAAAGAAGGGATAACAGGTGTTATAATAAATTATGAAATGAGTTACGAGTTTTTATTATGACAGGGAAGATATTTCCTGTGGAGTGGGTCCATTTCTCTCTCTGTAGACTTCACAGGAATTTAAGCGTACGTAAAAGGGTGGTTGATGTGTTAGAATTGTGTGTTTTGCCTCTTTAATCCTCTACCATGGTCTCCACATCGATGTGTTGAATGTAATAGTGACCCGTTCCCCTTCAGCTGGAGCTGGACTAGATTCTCCATCGGTTTCCTCCAAGTCTGAGCACAGATCTTCATTGGAGGAGGAGGAGGTTGGGGAAAGAGATGCTGATGCCTCATTGCCTGCTCTGGTTGGGCTCAGTGTGGCGGATGTCATTGACTGGTCAGCCATCAGGTCCAGCAGTGATTCTGGAAGACTCTCCTCGTGTAAGGGCATACACTCCAGCAGGTGGTTTAATAACTCGGCAGCGACCGCAGCGTCGATTCCAGGGCAAGTGGACACAAAGGTGTGAACTTCATGCATACACTGGATGTAGCCGGCAGCAAAGCGCTCATTAGCCTCATGACTCACGGTTTCAGCCTCTGCAGTCCAAACACACACATTTTAACCATTAAATCCTAGCTTTTGATTAAAGGAATAATTTCGTGAAAATCTAATTCATTTATTTAACCCAGATGAAGTTGATGAGACAAGACGTGTTTGGTTTTAGGTTTTGGACACCAAACATGTCTTTGCTGATAAAGTTCAATTGGACTATTTTTGGAGACTTTAATTACTGTTATTCATAAAAAAAGACAAAAATGTAGATTTCAAGATTTCTGCTGATACTTTTAGCTGCTTTTAGCATGTATAGCAATGTTACATAGCCAACGTTTGTCTATTTTATAGCTAGCAGTATGACATACAGTATCAGACACCACGGTCTGTTTGATATTACTTTATAATTGAACATGGTTTGAGTGATTATTAAGGATGTTTGCACAATGCTTCCATTATTTCAATGAGTAACAGAATGTATGTGGTTAAAGACGGCCTTCAGAATTTGTGCTGGTTTTACCGTGAGATTGATTCTGCAGAATGTTCTCCACCCGCTTCACTGTCAACTCCAGAACTTCAGCATTCTCAATTTTTGCCTGCAACTGTACATTTAAAGAAAGCCAATATTTAGAAATAGGTTACATTCAGTTAACAAATACACTTCTTGTTTATGCTGAAGAGGACTTTATGAGCAAAGGACACACCAAAAGCAAAAGACAAGCCAAGTGTTGCATTAAAAAAGAGAATTACACTGATTTAAACTTCTGCATAATTCTGTGGTGAAATAAATCAGTGTGAAATGGTTTATGGTTTATTTTAGACAACCTTTGCCATTTTTTTATAATGGTGGTGATAGGAGCCATTTTACTATCCAACGTTGACCAGTGAACATTCTGAGTGTTTGTATTTATAATATGGAAACATGTAAAATAGTGTGTACCCTACACACCCTACACATGTGTGCCATAAATGGATTAAAAAGTGCATTTGAGCCCAAAACCTTATGTCACCACGGCTGTAATACAATGTCAGGTATCAGGCAATGTATTTGTGACCATTTGATGTACTGACTTTGTGTGAGGGAGCTTTCAATCATTGAACTCTTCAGACATCTGGTTGCATTCACCACCACTTTGAGCAACTCGGAATTTGTAAGGTTCCCTAAAATGACTTGAATATTGTGGATTCAACTGTGTGCACATTTTAGAAAAAGCAAATCTCATGAGCTGCTTTACATATGTTTCATGCACAAATTGTTTAGTTAAAATGTTCCAAAGGCTTCATAAAGGATTTTTAATGGTCTTAAAAATTCTGATCGTTTAATTTGGCTCTCCAATAAATAAAAAAGCTGGTTCTCCAACCTCTGTATCAGTGATGAGGTTGCGAAGCTCCTGCAGGCTATCATTGATCCTCGCTCTCCTTTTCTTCTCCACCAATGGCTTTCGTGTCTGTAGAGGCACAGCAAGTTCAGGTAAAGTGGTACAGTTGTTGATAAATAGTCCATTAAATCCTAAATAATGACCTCAGCACTAGTAAAACAGGCTAAAACCATAACTGTGTAAATGCTTCGACTCTTGGAGCACTAAACTGGAGCACAAAGCAGACAAGCTCCTTAGTACATCCAATATCTGTCAGCCAAACGTTTACAGTCCATTCCACCTGTTATTTACTTTATTAAAAGTCCACATTCCAATTATATGTATGGTGACTTGGAGTAAAAAACATGCTATTCAGGGTTGCATGCCCATGATGCCACCACCGTCCAATATCAATAAAATATGAAATCTGAAAAAACTGCTTGCCTAATATTTATTTATTTACTTTTTTAGGATCAGTTTTTTGCACACATATAGTAGTCACCTATTCATTTAAATCCAGTTTATAAGTATGGCTGTAATATACATTGTATATACTTGGACATTTGAACTAAAAAACGCCCCATGACTCACTTTGTTATAATTATTATAACAATTTTATTTATAATACATTTTATAATTTTATTATGTGATGTAATCACAGTAAGTATTTAAAATCAACAAAACTGACATCTTTATAAATTATAAATTCTGTGAAGCCAATGACAACTAAACGTTTCTTACCTCAGATAGGGGTTTCAGTTTTTATTTTTGTACTATAAACAATGGCTTTTGTTACAGTTCTAAATGTGCAGTAGTTTACCATCATTCTGCACATGTTAAACTATTTGAACTTTGCAATGAGTGAGCTTTATTCATGAGGCAGGTATTTACTGTAATATAAATACAGATACTCTAATAAAAATACAGATATTTTTGATAATTTATCTGCCCAAGTGTCTTTTAATGTTTACAGTGGCCAAGATGATGTCCATGTGGAGGTCCTTCACATTTGAACATCTCCTATAGTAAAGCTGGCTCTTTAAAAAAACATCTGAGGAAAGGAACTTCAGGGAACCCTGGAACCTTTCCAATTAACCTTTTTTGGCACCTTCATTTGTAAGAGTGTACCTGATATCACCTGAAGTCCCTCTTACCTTCCTGTCTCCTCCCGGGCTTGTTTCCTCTTCCAGACTGAATCCACTTCTAAAGGGGGCCATGATGTCACAGGGTGGGGGACGGGGGGCCCGGGCAGCCGTGGCTCGGTCTGTGCGCAGGAGAGTGTGTATGTGTGTTTGAGGCTTGAATGTGATTATATAGTGCATCATCTGCATGTGAATGAGGCGCCCTGCGTGCAGCAGGCTTCAGCTCCAGCCAATCAGTTCGTGCTCTTTTGTCTAGTGGCAGTGAGGGCTGAGGGAGGGGGTGAGGGACAGGTGTTCAACAGAGAGTGAGAGACTCAGAGACTTACGCTCCAAACAGAGTAAGACACTGTGTGTACATATACACACACATATACACAATATATACACATTATTAGTAACATCACTAATATAAAGATATTAGTAAAAGGTGATTTTTATTCGTCCATTAAGTGTTCACCCAACATAACATGCAATAGGGCATGACCTATATGTACATATATATATATAGCTTTTGAGATTTGGAGAGGTATGAAATGACGTAATAAAATAAAAATGGAGTTAAGACAGATGACACATATTTGCACATATTGGGAATACTGTTGCTGTAAGAAAAATAATCTTTCTATCTCAATTTTATTTGTTGTTATTAATGCTATTGTTCTGTTTGTGCAAAATGTGAGAAGTTGCGGCACTCTTTTGGACCTCAGGACACTGCCTCTAGAAATCAGTATTGCAGGGTGTGATCAACCTGTGTACAACACACACACACACACAAACATGGCATGTTAGTGTCACTGTTGTGCTGAGAATGATCCATTACCCAAATAACACCTGCTAACTGGTGCTCTTTACCATTAAAAGGGTAAAGGGAGGTCAACAAATGTTATATAGAAACAGATGAGCAACATCCTAACTGTACAAAGTTGACTGTTTGATGTATGTACGGTGCATGGTATTTCAAGTCATATTTGATTAAAAAATGTGGTCAAATGTCCCTTTCTGATGCTTTATCATTTTTTAGCTTTTTACATTACAAAAAAAACATTACATAGTTTTTTAAATTATACTGTTCCATTTTTGTCATGTTGCAGCAGTCATGTCAGAAAAAGAGAGGGAAAGGGAGAGAGTTTGTGTGTGTGTGTGTGTGTGTGTGTGTGTGTGTGTATGTATGTGTGTTGCGGGTGGCATGTGTTCTCAACCCTGTCTAGCCCCCACCACATACACACATGCAACCAGCATGAGCCTCCCACCCTTCTGCGCTCCTTTACAGAAAAGCGAGTGAGTGTGTGTGTGGGGGGGAGGGGAGCAGCTGCCAGGCACAGTTTGCTTGTTTTTGGCTTAAGAGTCTGTATCATCATCATCGTCATCATCATCATCATCATTATCACCATTTATATCAGTCTCACCACAATCCTCACCATTATCATCACCAGCTGCGGAAATTCAGAAACTGCTACAGGTCATCCGGCCACAGGCTTATTGCAAACACGCGGTTGTGATGACATGCTTATCAGCTTTATCACGCTGAAAACTTGATGCATGTGTGTTTAACCTTAGGGTGGAAGTAGCTCAGTAGGTAGGATACATGCCTCCAGACCAAGAGGTCATGGGTTCGAATCCTACCTTCTGCACCACCACTGGGTCCCTGAGCAAGACCCAGTTGCTTAACCCCAAGTTGCTCCAGGGAGACTGACCCCTGTAGTTAGAGAAAGGAAGTTGCTTTGGATAAAAGCGTCTGATAAATACCATAAATGTAAATGTAACTGCTGTGTTCACCGGTTATAAAAGGGGCATCACATGTGAGACATTAGGCCTTTACAGGACTAATTACTCTACAGCTATTTGTATTATTGCACTCATCTCCACTATTCCCATTGTTACATTTTTCTCATCTCTACAGTTACACCAAACCTGTTACAGTTGTTGCATATATATTACTATGGTTACACCGCATCCATTTCAATGGTTATGATATACCAATTTCCACTATACCCATTTCAGTTGTTATGGTATGCCCATTAACACAGTGTAAAATGTAAAGAGTCCATTTGACATACATGAACACACCACAGCCCCGCACAGCACACAGTGTGAATAGCTTGAAAACTGGCTTCTGCATTTAACCCATTAACCCAAGTGAATCAGTGGACAGCCAGCGATGCAGTGCCTGGAGATCAGTGTGTGGAGACGGTACCATAATCACGGATCCCTCAGTGGAGCCCTTGACAGTCCTGGGATTCAAACCCATGACCATCCAATTACAGGGGCGACTGCCTTTCTACCAGGCTGTTATGTCCATTTCCATGGTCAAACTAAATCCATTTCTATGACTTTGACATTCCTATTTCCATAGTTACACTATAGCTAATTTCAGAGCTATGCTACAACCGTTAAAAGTGTGACACCGCACACATCTCTGTGGTTAGGCTCCAACCACACAAATCTTATTTCATCGATCGGTTGTTACACCATTTCCATGGTTACACTACAACCATTGTAGTCATTACATTATTCTCGTTTCTACATTTATGCAGCATTTATTGCAGTTGTTACATTATACCTATTACAAAGGTTATATCACACTCATATCCATAGTTACGATATTTTTGTTTCCATAGTTACATTATACCCATTTCCATGGTTATGCCACACCCATTTGAGTTGTTACACTACACACGTTTCCATCCGGACCAAAGAGGACAAGGACAACCCAAG
>JBBPDH010039278.1:0-10094 GCA_037974565.1 Clupeocharax schoutedeni | reverse complement strand
TTCACAATTCACATAAGCTTGGATTTAGTGTCGTTGCACCTTTAACGATTAAAAATTGGTACTAGCACTTTAAGCACACAGGGACAAACGTTTCAGCACTATTTAAAAGCATTGTGTTTGGTCAGGTCCTGTGCAAAAGACGTGTGCAAAAGCTAAGAAACAATAAGGCAAATGAATGGAAATGAACATGCAAAGAATTTTACAGAATGAAATGTTTAATGTTCCCAGCAGAGAATGTGAAATCATGAATGATCAATAAAACATGTCATTTGACTGGAAGTGGCTGTGTGTGTGTGACACCAGGATCAACAGAAGTGTGTCGTTTTTAACTGCCTCATAAACTTAAATAATAAATCTTCAAATAAATAAATAGGCCCAAACAAGATGCTAAATTTCTGTGCTGTGTGTGTGATTGTGTGAGAGAGAGAGAGTGTGTGTGTGTGTGTGTGTGTGTATATGTATGTGAAAGGTCAGGTTGTCAGAGTGAATTGAGTGCGGCATCGCTCTTGGAGAAAATTCTGTGTAATAATACTTTATATCATTTTAGGACTTTTTTATTTATGAAAAGTTAACATTTTTTCTAAATAAATGTGTCAGTGTCTGGCAAATATGTAAATTAGGCCACTGAATAATGAATTGGAATGAATCACCTCTGTTTTTTATGACTGGTTCCAATTTTTATTAGTTGTAACAACTGTGTGGTTACACCAGATAAGATAACCCTCTATTCCTGGGAAATTGGAATCAGTGATGAGGAAATAAATACAAAACTAGCAAAAATAGAAATAGGAAAAGTAGGAAAAGAGAGAAGAACAGGCTGCCACTCGCTGGGGGTGCTGAAAGTCAAGCTTACATGCTGTGTATCAACTCTTACAGCTTGACTACAGTAGAGAAGATGTTATTAGACACGTAATTAATTCAACCCATATTTATGAATTTGGATACAATTACAGTTACAGTAAAAACTGAAATGAATCCATGTGTATTTACTCAACTTGCTGTACAGTAATCAGTTGATATACTGCGTGTCATTACACAACTAATGAAAAGTCATATAAGACAGTGGTGAATATTTCGAATTAACAACTGCATTTATGTTCATGTATTTTTGTGCATGTGTCTGTTTGTGTGCATAATGATCATTTTTGTGTGCATAATGTATGAGTGTCATGATTACAATGACAAATACATACAGTCTTACGCAAAATTTTCAATCAATAACATTTTGGTCATTTTTTAATTGAAAAGATGTAAACAGAGACTCTAGGAAATGGAACAAATGCACAGTACTTTCAGCAAACATTGATGCATAGTTACTTTTTATGTCACAAATTGAACAAAGATAAAAAAATAAAAACATTAGTGTGGCACGCTGCAAAAGTTTGGGCACCCCACAAAATCAGTACTTAGTAACACTTCTTCTGGCAGATATCACAGCTTACAAATGCTTTTTTTTTTTTAGCTAAAAGTCTTTAATTCTCCTACTTTGGAATTTATTTAATATTCTTTGGTTGGTTTGCCTGTACAGCTCTTTTAACCTATTTCAGAAGCCTTACGCTGCTAGGGGCGCATCCACCACTGGAACGCACCCCCAAAACCATTTAAAGGTTACACGAGGTGAGATGAGGTGCTCAAAATGAGGTGATGGACGGATGCTGACTGAAACACAAACAGGACTTAAATACAGAAACAATCAGTATACAACACAAGACACCTGGAACCTAAGGAACACAAACAGAAAACAGCTGAAACGGAAAGCACATGCAGGGGGGGTTTGATTGTCGCCGTTAACGCAAAGATTCCATGCGATTAACGCCGTTAAAAAAATTCATCGATGCCCACCTCTAATATATATATGACTTTTCCAGTGAAACCTGAGGACAACTAGCTTCTCTACTAAAGGTCAGTGCCTGGTTTGACCTCCCGATTGCTGCTCTGTGTAATTTTTCCTTGTCTTTTGGTCTCGGCAGGTTTGGGAGTGAACGATCCTCCACATACCGGAGTGTTTAGGCTGCACGGGAGAGTTAAAAGTGTAGAATAACATTCCGAGGCACTGAGTGGAGGCGAATGTCAGTGGCCCTCTCCCCACCGCGCTGGACTCGCCTTCCAGTTCCATTTTTTCCGACCGCTGACAGGTCGGCCTGTTTTAGTTGGAGAGGTTCCCGGAGGAGCAGCACCGGCTCTCACGTTCGGCAGGAAACAGCGGCAGCTGAATTCCATTAACGGGAATTGTGCAGTTTCAAATGAACAATCCCACGTTGTCAGGCACAATTATGCGGCGGGGTCCGGCCTTCTGGCCAGCGAGCGAGCGAGCGGATGATAAAATATAAAATATAAAGCTTGTAGTTTTACTTTATAATGGTGCAGGAAGGCGGCTCGTCTAGGGGCGTCACAGAGAGGCTATAAAAAGCCTCAGACGATGTCAGGCAGGACAATAAGGCTTTTGATGCCTTTTATGGGTGCATATGTGGGCCATTCTCAAATTCACCCCCTCTTTCTCTGAGCGGCGTGTTGTTTTTTCTACCAGCCCAGCGCTATAAATGCTCCGGTCGGGGTTATTTGTTTACCCTACAGCTCCTTAGGTTTACAGACCAGGCCTCTGACCCCGCGGGGAGAGTTAATTGCGGTCAGGGGGCCCCTTCTGTCTGGCTTTAGAGAGGCACAGATTCCAGCCCAGTTATGAGAGAGAAAGATATGGAGGTTAAAGGGCAGGTATCGGGGAAACTCTAAGTATCTCACTTTTTTAAAGAAATTATAAAGTTTGGTACGGTTTAGAAGTATTTTCACAACACAGTCCAATCCCTATGGACAAACCATGTTATGAGAAAAGCACGTTTTATACCTTTTTGATGTCACAAACATCAATACATTCAGATTATTATGTACATTTACTCAGTCTTCTGCCATTTACCCTGATCCATCTCAAGTTAAAAGAATAGTTCAATCAGAATTGCTACATTTTTAAAGGTAAATACAGGACATCCAATCAGATACTACACATTTCTGGGAACCAAAAATCATCTGAATGCACGAGCTGTACATGTGATTTTAAGAGCCATTTGAATGCGTATACAGTAATTGTGATGTCACGGAAGTCAGAGGCGCAAGATTAGGTGATATTTGAATGCAAGATTCCATTGCGAATGAACAAACCAAGCTATGAAAACAGCGAAACCCCGCCCATTTGAAAAGATTTGTTATTGTTTTATTTGAACTGCTGTATACAAATCAGATGCTAGATGATTTTGTGACATCACTAAAAACACACAAATACATGTATCTTACACATGATTTCACCAAAGTGGGCAGTTCATAAATTATGTCACCTCACAAGAGACTTCTAAAGGCGTATGCGGTTCTTGTGATGTCACCAAAGTACGAGGTGCCACAATCTGTGACATCATGAAAACATCCAAGTGTTTGTGATGCCACAATTGTGGTAACTAGATGATTCTGAATCACAAAAAACACTTGAATGCGTGTGTGATACTTGTCATGTCACCAGTGGAATATTCCTGTTGAATTTAATTTCATAATGAAAAAGGACAGAAGCCTTTCAGAGTTCAACTGGAGTGTTGGTCGTGTTTAGTTTGGGGTTATTAATCAGAGTTAATGCGGTTTCTCTTTGGCCGTGAGAAGCAGCTATACTTCACTCCTCCATTTTGGGTTAACGACTCCTGGAGAAGCTTTGGCAAAGTCCGAACAGAAGTGTTGCTTCAGGACATCGTCCAGCCTTCGATACGCTTGACTGAAGGTAGACACTACACTGACTTCTTTACCGGCTCTGGGGGTCACTCTGTGACCACCATACACCCATAGGACAAAGCTCTTTAATCAACCATTTAAAACAGGTCTCAATCACAAAGAGCCCTTTTGCCAGACTAAGAAACCCATCAAAAGGCTCTTGTGACATCATAGTACATGCATTCAAATGGACTTTGTGATGTCACCAAAACATTGTGATGTCACACTTACTATGCATGCATTCAGATGTTCACTGTGATGTCATAAAGAGGGGAAAATTATACTTAGTGATGGGGGAGAGGGAGGACCACCCTACCCACCCAGAGAGAGAAAGGACAGTTATAGTGAGTGATGGAGAGAGGGGGAACCACCCTTTCCCCCAGACAGAGAGGGGACGGTTATACCAAATGTCAGTGATGATTTGGGGGAGCACTACCCTATCCACCCAAAGAGAGAGAGGAGAGTTATACTGAGTGATGGGGGAGAGGGAGGCCTGTATTTCTTAATAATATTATTAAATTAGATCCTTTACTACAGAACCCTTCAAGAACCTTTTCATTTACAGAGTCTATTCAGAAGAGTTCCATTCTTATGATCTAAACAAGCTCATTCAGAGTGACTTGACATATTTGACACCACACAAAGACACAAAATAAACACACTACACTCATTAGAAGGAGATTTTCCAAGGTCCATGGTTACTTTGTTGCCATCAGCTATGAAGACACAGTGTGATGAAACATTTCTCCATGTACCAAGGAGAACATATATCAACAATGTCAAAACTTTGTCACAGTAAAGAGACACACCAACAATATAGTGTGAACCTTCCAGAGTGACTGGTGTTGCAGCATAAGGCCTCGTCCACACGGACGTTTGCAAGGAACGCGCTCTGAACGCCATAGCCGTTTTTGTGGCGTTGGGTAGCGACGCTTGACAAAGCGCTCGACTGGCATTTAGAGCTCTGGTTTAGCGCTCTGCATTGAAAATATGGATTCCTATTCTTTCTTAAAACTCACCGTTTACATTCTTAGTTTTATAAATCCTCCTGATACGGCGCCGTAGGCAGGAGAGGAACAAAACGTGGTTTTTCGCAGTTGCCGTACAGAATCACGGGACATATTCAGTCCTCCAGAATGTCAACCGAACATCACGTAAACGCCATAGCGACGTTTTCCTCACGTTCGTCAGGATTTTGACACCAAGAAAACATTGCATGCAGCGTTTATTTGACGCCATCTGAACATGCCTCTGGCCAAATGCCGGTGCTGAACACCCGTGAGGACTTCAATGAGCAGAAAAGCAGGCGGCGTTCAATAGGCGATCATCTGGTGTCACGAACGCCAGAAAAACTCCTGGTTCAGACGTCCGTGTGAATGAGGCCTAAATGTGATTATTATTGCACAGGATGCACAGGTAGTTACAGCAGTGAATGAAGTGCAAAGAAAGACAGAAACAATACAATCAATAGACCTAATAGACCTTTCTTTTTTTAATTAAACAGATAGTGACGCATGTCTTTTTTTAATATCTGACCTGAGCTTTAGTGTCTTTTAAGTCTTTATGTGTGTCTTCTGTTTGTGTTTCTCCGCATTTTGTCTGTTTCCAGCCTTACCCATGAGATCTCTCTCTCTCTCTCTCTCTCTCTCTTCACATTTTAAATGTGACTTGACCATTCTGTCTCTTTTCCCATGTATTACAGAGGGGACTCGACCTAAAAATGTCTTTTTTTTTAATGATTAATCCTTAACCCCTGATCAAATTCATATGCAAGCTGATGCCACTGTATAATTTTGATGTTGCAAAAGTGCCCATTTCAAAAACTGTAAGAGATGAGAAGATAAAATATAAAATAACTATTTATTCTGGAAAATTATTTTGTGTTGAGAATGCTCAGTGCGACAAGAAGCATATAGATAAGGCAAGCGAGAATTAAAAAAAAGAATAACATTAGCACAACTTAAACTGCTGTGTTTGAGCTTCAGTGTAAGAGGAGATACGTCTTCAAAATGCACCTATAATTAGAATATAAGTGATAAGTGAGTGCTTAATAAGTCATAGTTGTAATAGTAATAGTAGTATGTGTATGCAATCACATTAATAATATAATAGAGTCCAGGAGAAAGTTGGCAGCTATCACAGAACACCTCTGGTGGGCGGAGCCTGAGTTATTCAGGTGGGCTAGTGTAAGTTCGGGGAACTTTCTTCAGCTGTCACTTCCTTTGTGAGAAGTGAATTTCGGATAGTTCCTCCATCAGCAGGATGGCATGGAGCGGAGGGTTGGAGGGTGGGGAGCCTAGCAGCCCGTAATGGAGAATGATTTATCGAATGGCTCTGCCTCGCTGTTGGCCCACGGCCTGTGTCCTAATCGAGCACCTGGTGCTGCCTGGGAAAAGTTAATATGATATAAATTGATAGTGTGGCAGAGGCCGTGGCAATCCTACGGAGGCCGAATGGACCGGTGCCAGAATCCCCGTGGAGAAAGAGCCAGATGCTCTGGGAGGCTGAAAGAGTCGCGGTGACAGGTAGACCCCACCTAAAGCACGAAAGGTGGGCCAGAATTGATCTGTCTGCTTATTACGTTTCCATTTCCTGAAAAAAAAAAAAAAAACAAAGACAAAAAAAAAAACAGCAGATCTGGATGGAAAGAAATCCTGGAAAGAGACGAATGAAATATTTAAGGTGCATGCAACCAGCCCACGATGCTAACCAGTAACATCTAGATCCGACCTGACCTCCACCTGCTGGTCACTTTATCAGAAACACCAACCTTGTGCTTCCATTTGGAGGACACTTTATTAAAAACACATACCTGTGTCCACATGTTGTATCTTCACTCAGTTCGAAAGGGTTTCTAATAAAGTGTCCAGGCCAGTAAGTTAGTGTGTCACAGTTAGAACGGATTGCTATATTACAATTGGCAGTGTGCCAAGGAGATGGACACATGTGGACGCATGTGGAGAAAAGTGTAGGTTCATCATTTGTCCTCGTCTTAAGCTTTAAAACTGGGAAACAGCAAACGCGTTATTTTGGCTTCATTTTCCCCACAGAGTTGGAGCGGGACGGGTCAGTAAAAGATCCTGAAACAGCAGGGGGCAAGCAGCTCTCACCCACTGACACTGATTTACAGGCATGATTCGGAGCGTTGGAATGCCGAGGACCCACCCACTGAACTGAACAGGACACTGGAAAACTGTTCCTGTATGGAATTCTATTAAAGAAAATAACATGGAAACAGTTTTTCAGCTCCAACCTTTTCAGAGAGAGAGATAGGGGGGAGTGGGGGTGAGAGAAGGGGGGGGGGGTGAGAGAGAGAGCGAGGGAGAGAGAGAGAATTATTTTAGGTCGACCCTGGGGACGTCTCCGTCTTGACAGCTCACTCCAACAAGCGAGGCCGAATGCCAGGTCCACTCAGCAGCAGCCCCCGTCTCTCTCTCTCTCTCTGTCTCTCACTCTCTCTCTCACTCTCTCTCTCATTCTCTCTCTCTTTCTCTGTCTCTCTCTCTCACACTTTCTCTCTTTCTTTCTCTCTCTCTCTCTCTCTCTCTCTCTCTCTCCCTTTCATTCCTTTTTTCCTCTCTCTCATTTCTAATCTTTCCTTTTCCTCTCTCTCTCTCTCCTTTTATTTGTTCCTCAATGTACCTTATTTTCCTCTCCCTTTCTCCCATTTCTTTTCTCTCTTTCTATACTTTTTTATTTTTACTTTTTCCTCTTTTACACATGCACTCTCCCTTTATTACTCTCTCTCTACCTTAATTTTACTCTCTCTCTCTCTCTCTCTCTTTCTCTAATCCCCTTTCGTTGTTATTTTCCCTCTCGCTCTCTTTCTCCTCTCTCGTCTCCTTTTTCTTTCTGCCATCTCTTTCTGGCTTCCTCTCTTGTTCCTCTCTGTTTCTCTTTCTCCTTCCTTTCTTTTATCCTCTTTCTCATCTCCTCTTTCCTCTCTCTCTTGCTCCCTTTCCCCATTTCTTCCTGCATCACTTTTTCTTTCCTCCATTTCTATGGTTTCTTATTTCATGTGGCCTTCTTAAACTCTCTTTTTTAATCTCTATCTCTCTTCCCTCTCTATACTTTTTCCCTTCTCTCCTCCTCTTCTGGATCGAGTCGAGATCAATGAGGGGAAAGAAAAGAGAAGTCGATTTGTTAAAAAGTCCAGTTCGATTCAATTCTCTCTCCACACAGATTCATTCCACATAATCTTCGGTGGGAATTCCAAACATCTTCCTCATCCTCAGATCCTGCATCTGATTAGACTTTCAGACAAAACCTGTTCATCTTTCCGGATCCCACCGAATGCGGTCAATGCAACTCATAGAATGACCCAAAGTCAGGATACTGGATTTTTCTCAGGACATTTATCTCAAAATTCGGGTTTCTCAACCACTGAGCTGTGAAGGCTTTTGATTGGGCCGTGAATCTAAAATTGAGAGAACCATTGTTAAATAACCCTTTTAATAATGTAACCAGGACTATTTGGACAATTTCGATTGGTCCATTTCTATGTACAGTAATCCCCCACTTTTCGCTGGGGTTGCGTTCCAAGAGCACTCGTGTATAGTGAAAACAGTGTTGTTGTGTTTTGGTTTAAAAATGGCCTAAAAACCTATTTTTATAGTGTAAACCCTAAATATGCCCCCAGAACACTTTAATGCCATTTTAAACTTGTAAAGGTTAAAATTGTATTCGAACTTAAATTCCCCAAGATTTGCAACTCTGAATGTTGCGGGACAAAAGTTTGAAGACGGATGCGTCTGAATGCACTCTGGCTCATGGTTTTCAGGGAATAACCCCTGATCTACTTGGGCTAAAAATACAAATGAGGGCTTGTTGGAAAGGTCTCCTGAAAGATCTACTGAACTGTGGAACTTAAAGTTAAAGCCAAGATATGCAACTTAGAAGGTAACGGGACAAAAGTATTGGGCGAGGTGAACGGGTCCCCTTGCAATTGGGTTTTTTCCCAAGAGCAACAATGTACAGTACTGTGCATTTGTCAGATCAATTTTGAGTTTGAATCACCTTGTTGGCGCAAAAATGCTACTTTTCGTCTGGTTAGTCTTATCTTTGGCATATAAATTAAATTAATTGTAGAAATAAATGAAAGAAATTGGAACAGATATTTACTGACAGGCTACAAAGTGCCTAAAGACACAAGGAGTCTAGATAAAGGAGTTCCACCCACTCAGCATTCAGCACCACCAGTATACTGATCACCGCCTGATCATCTGGAATCATCTGCTCCTGGTTCTTCACTGGTTCAGGACTTCAGTTAGATGCTCTTTGTTCTGGTTGAATGATTCATACTGAGGTTCTCTGTACTAACACAGTCTGGATGTTTGGAAGCAAAAATAGAAGAAGTAGAAGAAGAATTCCAAACCCGTCCCTGCTGATAGACTACACTGGAGGGAAAGATTTGGAAATTTGACTTTTGGTTCAAGCAATCGTTTCCAATATCAACTCCGCAGAATCTCCCTCCTGCTACTAGAGGAAATAAAACTGTCATTAAAGCCTGTTTTCCCAGTGAAGGCCTCTTTCTCCCGCCTCCCCATGCTGCTTCTGGATATACTGGAATCAGAGAGAGACGAAGGGTGCATTATCCTCTCGCTGCGGTCTGGCAGTGCTACCGGTGAGCTGTTTGTGTGGTGAGTGTTGAGAAACTCAGAGGAACGAAGGAGGAATGTGGACTGGCTGTTTATGCTGATCCAGAAAGTCATGGGTGGAAAAAACACATCTGTAACAGAGTAAGATTCCATTCATTCGATCCTGGTTCATTCGTTAATAATTCAATTATAATTATAACCCAATTAGTGCCCCCCCCAAAGAAAGCGTAAGTGATCTGGATGCGGTTCAGATCAGTCGAGCTGCTCCGTGTCACCTTTCCATCAGATGTTTAGACTGAAACTATTAGATTTCCTCTAAAAAGGAGAATGAGTAGCAAGTCAAATTTCTTTCTTTTTTGTGTTTTGTCTCCATTGCTGGGTCTCCTACACCTAGTCAGAGTTGGAGTGGTGGCTCACAAAAAGAGGAGAAAAGTTCTTAACTTCCTTAACGTAGTTGTTTTCAATAAAGTGGCCATTGAGTGGTAGGACAAGGTGGGTGTTTCATGTGAAGTGTCCAGCAGATGGAGATGGACACAATGGAGCTTTAGTACTGTGCAATAGTCTTAGGCACCTGGGTACATTTTTTTATGTTATTTCTATCAGCAGTGGCTTCTTTCTGCAGCAAAAACAGCTGAATATTACAATAAATGCAAACAAACAAACAAGCAGTAAAAAGTATCAAGATTTCTCTAAACATTAGTGGATATTCTGTGAGCTGTTAGAAGAACACAGGTTTGGATCCAGGGTTCCACT
>JBBPDH010039258.1:0-10095 GCA_037974565.1 Clupeocharax schoutedeni | reverse complement strand
GTGTGTGTGTGTGTGTGTGTGTGTGTGTGTGTGTGTGTGTGTGTGTGTGTGTGTGTGTGTGTGTGTGTGTGTTTACATTTATGCCTTGGCAGTTTCAAATAACTTCAATGTAAAGACTTAAATATGATGCAACATTACACATGCTCAAAGTTATTCAGACGCCATTGAGCTTTACTAAATGCTTATTACATAGACCAAGGTAATAAACAAACATGGTGACAATTGACCCTGTTTATACTTTACACATGTAGAAGGCAGGTGCCTTTCATGTCTTGTACATAAATAAAACAGGTAGAACAGGTTCACCATAGCAGGGAAGCTACTATTTCTCATCCCAATACATTTCTTATGACCCCCAGTCTTCAGTTAGTAGGCACAAGATAAAAACATATTTTTGGCATTTACTTTTAAATGCCTGGTATCTCTCTCCGTGTGTGTTTTAGTTTTGTATGCACGTATTTATGACTTTGTGGGGACCCTCGGCTCCTCTGCTGGCAGGAAATATGACCTTCTGTGGACATTTGGCTGGCTACTTGTAGTATTTATCTGAAAACAAGGTAGAAATAGAGTGAATATTTGCCTTTGGTTGCAAAGGTGAATGTTAGAGCTGGGCTTGATGAAGCAAAGCAGTATTTTGCTACAGCCACACACAAAGCAATAGGCTACCCCACTAAGAGAGGAATACAAGCTGCTGTGTGTGTGTGTGTGTGTGTGTGTGTTTCTTTTCGTGTCCCCCCCACAGTCTTTCCTCCCCCATTTTTCCATGTGACAAGAAAGCTGTCCTGTCCCCCTTTCATTCCCATGGATCGGATTACTGCCTGCTCTCTCCACGTTATATTCTTTCCACCTGTATTCCGTCAAGCCCCACCCACTGCACTCTGATTGGTAGACTGCTTGAGAGCGTATACAAAACTAGTAAGATTTGTAATTCTGGGGGTATTTTATTATTCTTTCCATCAGGTAAAGCATATTGTAGACACTTATACATACCGAGGATAATTAAGAATAGCATGCCTTTATAGAGCACTCAGAAATACCAAGGCATTATGGACTATGTAGTCTTTTAAACGCCTACTCAGCCCTAACATGTTCAAATGTCTCACCCTTTGAAATTATATATTATAAAATGGATGGAAATAAAAGACATACACAGAAGCAGACGCCTTGAATACGGTATGTGCTGCATTTAAACAGTCGAGAAACACAAACAGCAAGAAAAAGAAGGCGGGATGCCATTGACCAATGCCAGTGCGTGGGGGCGGGGCTTGTTGGAATACGGGTGGAGGAAAAATCCAGCACCTTCAGTCTGGGTGCATCTCGCTGCATCTCTTCACACTCGCACCCTACAACAACAACACACACGCACACACACACACACACACACACACACTCCTCCAGCTTCTGCATCTCCTGCTGCACCTCTAAGTCTGAAGATGACCGTGATTTTTGGGGTACCATCTGCAAGTCTGACCTCCACCCGTGGGGAGTAGACCCGGAGCTGGGAAAGAGAGAGAGTTTCTCTCTCTCTCTCTCTCTCTCTCTCTCTCTCTCTCTCTCTCTTTCTCTATCTCTGTCTCTTTTTGCTCTCCACGCTACAGTTGCCCCAGATCACCGGGCACCGGGGCGCCTGCGTTCAGCCTCTTTCTTTTCTCCACTGAAACATCTCACCATCTCCACATCCATTCTTTGGGGATTACGCGCGCCGGGTTCTGGAAGGAGACATCGACGTTTGCTATCGTGGAAATCCGTATAGAGGAGGACTCTGTTTTTTGATCCCGTTTCGCTCTCACACCAGCCTTCGAGGCTCCCTCACAGTCAGCCAGGCTGGATCCTATAAGCATGGAGACGGTGGAGAAGGAGTGCGGGGCTCTTGGTGGGCTATTCCAGGCGATTGTCAATGACATGAAGGTGGGTGCTGGGTCTGCAACTGCGTGTCTCGTCGCGGAGCCTACATAAGATTTAGAGCCCTGCTTGGTGTGTAGATAGGATTTCTCCTCGTTCGAAACAGATTCAGCATTAGACAGCCAGTATGCAGAGGTGCTTGCGGCACCAGTGCATGTTAACAGGGGCTACTGCCCATTCACTAGCCGTGCTGGGGTATTTGAAGGCTGCCAACCTGCTAACAGAGGCACGTTTGCTCAGATAACCCCCCTATTGCAGATACGCATGGCTCAGAGCGGGGGTCCTTAGGATCTGCAAGTGAGGGACCACCACAATCTATAGGGGCACAATGAGCCAGACGCGTGGCTGCTGATTAAGCATATGCAAACCATGCCATTCTCTCTCTCTCTGTCTGTTCTATCTTGCATCATTACTATAGCAGGGTGGATGCATAGCCTAGTATATTCTTTTGCATGTCCAGGAACGCTCGCCTCTGTAGCTGTCTGCATATCCCAGATGTGTTAATATCAGACCTTTCCTTTCATCTGAGGCCGATACAATGGGTGTAATAGGAAATCTTTCATCAAAACCTGTTACCAGCAACGCTGTGCTGATGTCTACATGGGGTGTTGGACGGTCATCAGTGTGTCACGCCATGCACCCTCCTCTGTCTGTCTGTGTAGATCGCATTGGGAGTCATTCCCTCTCCTCTCATTCGTGGGCAGTGCAAGACAGCCAAATGGTAGTTTAGGTAAGAATCTAGTCATAATCAGAGCTGCTGCCATGCACTACCATTCTGAGCCCTCTTGACCATGAAGCAATGAGCATTAACGTCATCAAAGAGCACTCTCATTTCTGCAGACCTCTTTCTTCTTCAGAGCCAGTCTCGTTTTCGTTGCTCGGTGCAGTTTATTTTCCTTGCTCTGCGCTATTTTGACACGCACACATGCTGATCTCATTCATAATTTAGCCCCAGATGCTCCAGGTTGCGTGCTGAGGCTGATCACCGTGCACCCTGGAGGTTGCAAAATGTGGGTCAATACATGACTCCCCACATTCAGCTCTGCATGACGAGGAACGTTTGGTAGACCTAGTCCGCCAGCATGTCCCGTGTTCACGGTGAAGGCCTCCCTGTCAGTCAGCCCAGTGTTCCACTAAAGCAATACGGCAAGGCAGGTCAGCGAGGCCAGTGGGTGAAATAGTCCAGTCACATGCGATACAGTTTAAATTGTAATGCTTCAGATCGCTATTGCTCCCTTGGTTACTGACCTAGAGATCCGTTTGACCATTATTATTGCATTACGTGAGTGGGGTTGAATTGAGAGAGAGGTCTTCAGCAATAGCTTAGCATGAAATCCTTTGAATGGGTCCTTCATACACACACACACACACACACACACACACACACACACACACACATAACACACACTTACCATCTGTGGTTCAGAACCCTTCTTAGCACACATAAGAGCAAGATAGAAGTGTAGAGTCCTCTGAAGCGGTTAAGCTAGTGATTTTGTATTTTTTGAGAAACTGCAGCCTGATCTCTTGATCGGACATGTCTTCTGTTCAGCAGAGCCTGAGAATCCCCGAATTCCATGAGTCATTAAAGTAGCATCAGTGGGTGAATTCTCACTGGTAAGCATTGTGACATTTCAGTCCTCTTTGAAGCCAAAGAGGGAGATTATTATGATCAGATGGAGCCAGAGGATGTGGTGTTATTCACTGTGGTCTCGCTCTTTCCTTACGTCAATGCTGGGATTGCTTCACAATCACAGAGGTTTTCTTCAGCGTCCTTCCGGATGCTGCAGTTTCTTGGCGATTTCTCAGAAGATGGAATAATCAGCCATCTGTTCTGCGTGCACATGCAGACTGAATAAATATGTATTGTCTCTGTATATGTGCATGTTTTATTGAGGTGAAATTGGTCTAGTTTACCCTCGGAGTCTCCGTCTCCATTCTTGTATTCCTTTGTTGCTGGGGGTTGGCACCCTGAGGGCATTCCTGCTCACTTCTCCTATATATCTGACAGCCAGCATGCTGTCTGGATTGTCTTTGTTTTGGTGGAGAAATACATGAGTCCACTGGTATTCTTTTATGCTGTGAGAGAAGATACTTTGTCCTTATTAAAAACTAGTAAAACATGAGCATTTATTAATGTCAGTGTTGGCTCCAAGCTGAAATATTTGGAATAAAAGAGATCTTGTAAGACATTTTCCCGACTCCTGATGTGTTCCATTGAAACGTGCGTGCATATACACATATGCATGAATATAAATCAGTAGAATTTACTAAACTCTGTAGACTAAATCTGCAGAGTTGACCAAACGTGACCCGATCTGCCGTAACGAGTCGGAAGTCGGCATTCTATTTATTGAGATACGGGCTGATTATGTTGAAAAACATAAAAAAATATAGATTTTTCATTTTTAGTAAAGTAGCTAAAGCTTAAACTGAGTGGAGTCTCCATTAGCGCTCTGCTGCCGCCAGCGAGACTGAATCAAGTCGGTCAATGAGTTCTTTGGCTCTAGTGATGTGTCTTCAGTCTGATTTCATGTATTTCTCTAAGTGTCTAAAGGCCTGCAGTAAAATGTTGTTGTTGAATTCTGGGTGCGTCTCTTTGGATGCTATGGATTGTTAAAGATATCAACAAAAAAACGACAAAAAACGTTAAATGTGATTTTCTCGGGTTTTCAGAATTCAAGCGACTGTAACTTGTCAACCGTTTAAGATACAGCTTTGATCAAGATACGCTTTTAAAGCTTATTTTCTCGTCTGCTTGCCAGATTTTGCCAGATCAGTTCACAAATGTTCGGAGAAATCTGGATATGCGTGTTCTCCCGAGTGCTATACTGTTTTGTGTGAGCTGCTTTTTTCACCAGTTTTAATACCCTGCTCTATTGAAAATGTTGACACACTTTATTAAATGAATATTATTCCCATAGTTTTTATTTCTCGATTGAATGAAATCAAATTGTCCATTCTGTAGTTCTTTCAGTTGTGTATAAAGGTTGGTTTCCTGCCCTTTAACATCCATTCATGGCAGCTTGCTCAAGTGTCAGTGTACAAAATCAACACGCAGTGAGAACACCAGTAAGACCAGAGGGTAGATAAATGTAAAATAAGCCGTAGACCTCAGTGTTACTATGATGACACTGCACACCACCAAATCAGCTTTTTTCTGATCATGTGATAACCCTTGTGATCTACTTTCATGGCCATGAGACCCACCAAAGGCTTGAGTCTTGCCACTGAAACAAGACACTACAGCTACACTAAATGGACAAAAGTATTGGGACAGGGACAGTGTTCTTCAGGGTTTGGGCTAGGGTCCTTACTTCTAGTGAAGGACAATCTTAGTGCTTCAGGAGACCAAGACATTCTGGACAACTCCGTGATTCCAACTTTGTGGACTCTTCTGTTCCTAATCATGTTCTCTTCTGTTCTATTCCAACGTGACTGTGCCTCAGTGGACAAAACGAAGGTCTATACAGACATGTTTGAATGAGTTTGGTGTGGAAGAGCTTGACTGACCCACACATAGCCCTGACCTCAACCCAGGCCTTCAGTGCAAGACCTAATAAAAGCTCTACAGAGTGATTGGGCACAAATTCCCACAGAAATTCCTACAAAATCTTGTGGAAAGCCTTCCAATAAGATCAGAAGTTTTTATAGCTTCTGTGTATTTGAATGCAATGACATTAAAGTCTTTGTTGTTGTAATGGTTATGTGGCCCAATACTTCTGTCCATATAGTATGTTCCTGCAAGTAGAGTAGATGACCATGCTTCTGTCCACCTTTGCCTTTGATTGTGCTGGACTGGGGCACAGAGTAAAGGCACTGCACAGGCACTGTGGGGTTGGATTAAAAGAGAGAACGATTGGATTTGAATGCAGTCACATGTTGTGTCAGTCATCACTTTGGCCTGTGTGCTTATTCCCTTAGATCTGTGGTGGGGGGAAAAATTAGAGGAGGTGTTGCGAGACCTGGGACAGAGGCAAGTGAGGCAAGCCCATGTGGTCATGTGTTTGCCAGCTGGACTCGCCATATATCACCACTGTTTACTCTTAGTAACCTCCTGTTGAGATGTGCATACCGTTGTATATAAGAGAGGCATTCCACATGCACACGCAAAGGTAACTCAGCTTCATGTGGGACCAGACGTTTAGACCTCAGTCTGCTCTGTTCTGAGATGGACCTGGGAAATAATGCACAAATCACAACACAATTGTGTGGCAATTTCAGTATTTTCTGTTGCAATTTCAGTATTTTTTAAGATATCCTTTGTGTTCATGAAGTGTACTGTGACATAATAAGCACAGTAACAATAGTATATCTTATTGACCACCCCTAGTATGTCCTAAGCCTTAGTTTAACCTCTCTGCCCAAGGCTTATCAAAGTTATACTTTTTTAAAAGTGTTTTTTTAAACTGAGTTTTAAACTGTTTAACTCCAAAAGCACATTTTCAGACTCTCCGGAAAATGCTCTGATGTAACTCGAGTTGTCCAATAGGCTTCCTGAGTGGACAGGATCCGCACAAGAAGTGTTATTCGCAGGGCTTGAGAGCGTGTGAACAAAAGCACGTGTTCCCCCTTTCTGTTCCACTTTTTTTCTTCCCACCAGTGAGGCTGAGAATCCTCGTGAGGCCACTCTTCGTGTTCCTTCGCTTATTTATTTATTTTATTTTGGTTTGGGGGCTGCTGAGGTTTGTGCTGTCTAAATGACAGCGGGTTTCCCGTGCCCTTCGTTAGTTGCGTCAAAGATGAATTGGGCCGTTTTGGACGCCGGAGCCCTTTTTGGAAGTGTGCCAGCTTGGCCAAGGCTTTGTTGAACCTGTCAAACCTATCTTGTCTCTTACGTCTGCTGACTAGAGGAAAAGCTCTCGAAGAGAGGTGGTCCTGTGTAGTAGGGGGTGAAATATGTCGGATCGATGCCTGTTCCAGGCAGCTCCTTTGCTTCGGATTACGCAATAGGGCTGCTATTAACACCTATTTTTATAATCACTGTCTCAGTTTGATTGACTAATTGACATGTATCCTCTCATTTTGCACTGTCATAATGATGCCCTTATTGGGTTAAATTTGTAGGACAATGTAGTTAATTGTGAAACAATGCAATAGAAACCACACTGCCCCCTATACTTCGTAAAGTGTACTGCAATATGTCAGAATGTGTGTCATGATGACTTTCCTTATAGAGCATTGTTTAATTCTTAAATAAATTATATGTCAGATCTAGTCTATAATTAAAATCACTGATTCCTTTACCCCTAATGTAAGGGTCTAAAATATCAAATCTCAGAAAAAGACAGGATTTCGATCACAAACACCTCATCACATATGACAAACATAATTTTATTTAACATCTTATGCACTCATTTTGAGCTGCAGTGATATAACATTTACTGAACCCAGCATAGATGAAATGTTAGCAGCTGTTGAGCTTTGCTGGTTGAATATGCTAAATGCTATTGACAGATGTCTGTAACAGCATCAGGTATCAGACGTCTAGTTAAATGGCTTTGGTTTGTGGGAACAAAACTGTATTGTCTCTATCCTTATGCAAGAAGCTTAGGCCAAATGCCTAGAGAGACCACAGCATTGGTAAACTTTACGTGTGAGATCCGAAGTGATGCTGGTAAATCTGTTATTTATTACTAATTTAATCACACTTATGTGTGAGTTGGAGCTTAATCATTGTGAAATATAAGGAAAAAGAAAATAAAAGGAGGGATGCAGCCTATGCTCTCATCGTTTAACCATGTATGGCATTTTTTTCCTCAAGGTTATCTGAATACAAGGATCCCATTCCTGGCACAAGCCCAGTCTTATCCAGTCCAGACTGTTATGGCGACAAACACGGACACTGATTTGAGATACAAATGACACGGAGAATCAGCTCGTCTACTTTTCCTTATTCGGGTGATTAGAAAGTGAGAGAAAGGAAAGAACTTAAGAGAGAAATACATTTATTAGAGAGAGAAAGTTGCGGTTCTAGTGGTAAGTGGTTTCCATTATTCATCAGGGCATGGCTGGAGGCTGCTCTGTAAATATAGAACCTGGAGATGATTTGCTCTTCTCCATCGATTATTCATTCGTTCATCCATCCATTCATTCATTCATGGGTGAGTAAGACGTATGATGTAAAAGGCAGGAGTCGTAAACTCCCGATTTTCCCACAAAGGTTGAGAAAGAAGCAGGGCCAGCAAAAGTGGCACAGCCAATTGGATCCCACCAGCGTCCCTCAAGCGAATCATTTCATCCACCATTCATCCCCTTTGTTCATAAGTGATGGAGGGGGGGTTGTAGATGAAAGAACCCAAAAAAAGCATTTTTTTATCTGGTGTGTAATGTCTGCATGCCGCAATGTCAAGTTCAGGACATGTCCTTATCAAGACGTATCGAGGTCTCTGAGACGAAGGCTGAAACCCTGCATTAGTCAAAGAGGAGGGCCAAAAAAAGTAAAGGAAAAGACAGAAGACGAATAAATTCATGTGTTTATGTCAAAGATTTCAACAGGGGCTCTTTGGCCAGACGGCATCAACGTTATCATTGTTTTTCATTAGCGCAGTGAAATTGGTGCGCTTTGCCCCTCATAAATTATGCAGCATACAATTGCCCTGACAACAACTTACTGCCTGTCTACTAATGTAATTTGATTGTGGTGATTTGCCGAACGCAGTGTTTAAGGAACCCAATGCACACTGGATGCACTGTTAGAGACACTGCCAGCGCACTGTTTCGGTTCATGTCATGTTGCGCCTTGTGTCTGGCAGCAAAGGCCGTCCCAAAGGAGTTTCAGTTTGTGGAATCACAAATGCTGCTATGTCGCTAGTAATGTGCCATTTCTGTTGGTTTACGTGTTGTTGGCTGGGATGGATTTAAGCAGGGAAAACAGCTGCGGGATCTGCGATGTTTGTCTGTATGTTTCATCGCCAGCAGCACCTGGAAGTTTTCACGAAGGTTTCAACCATAAATTGTGGGGGAGATATTATGTAACATACTCAAAGAATGTGCATATGCAATAGTGAGCGCAGTAAATCAGGTAGAACCATGTGGTGGACTTGATCAACCTTCTCTGAGGCAATCAGTCTATTCTCAATCTACTGCTCCTGCTTTGCTAAAGTGTTATTGCTACTGCGATACTAGAATTGATGCTACATTTTGATACTGATTTCAGCTTCAGTGGAACAGATAACGATTATGGTAGCCTAGTGGTTAAGGCATTCGTTCTGCGACCAGAAAGGCCGGGTTCGATTCCCAAGACCGCTAGGCACCACTGAGGTACCCTGAGCAAGGTACCGTCCCACACACTACTCCCCGGGCGCCGTGTTCCTGCTGCCCCCTGCTTCACTTGGTGAATGGGTTAAATGCAGAGGAAGAATTTCGTGCTGTTCACACTGTGTGCAGTGGTGTTTTCACGTATGACAAATGGTCACTTTCACTTATTTTATTCCTGATACACATTCTGAGGCGTAAAATAGCACCTTTTGTGTTCCGGTTCTGTTTTGGGTACTTACTGGACCCGGAACGTCCAGGCCTGGATATTCAATTCGTGACATTTGCTGGGTGCTTCAGTTTATATTTTTAAAAAAATGGTTAAAAGATAAGTGTATTTTATCTGGTTCAATCACTGCCAGTGCTGATAGATTATAAAAAGCAAAAAGGTAGATTTGCGGATTTGAGCTGCATCCAGCTCTACATTAATGTGGCTTGGACTTGTGGTATGACTCACTGTGAGCTATAAAAATGAACAAAACATCACTGTGTGGTCAGTGGGCTTCCACTTTAGACAACAGGGTCTCTTTTCAATACTGATCCAGAATCAATTTTTGTGAGAACCACATAAATACAGAAGAATCTTTCCAATACCAGATTTGTTTGTGTCTGCCTGTAGACCTGAAGTCTTGTTCATGCTATAGTCATATAGCACACTAAGTCATATTGCACCACATGAGTCTTCACCACCCTGGAGCTGGAAGTGTTTTAAGAGTTTGAGAGGCTTTTTGTTTTCTTTCTTTCTTCTTTGGAAATTCTGGTGACTCGACTAGGGCTGGTCCTAAAATCAAAATCTCGATTAATTGAACATTTTAATTGATTACGATTAATGAGCGATTATTTTATTTATTTATTTATTTTTTGCCCTCATAGTTCGCTGACAAGTTGCTCAGTTGTCTCAGTGTTTGAGCTCTCCGTGCTCGACATGTCGGCGGA
>JBBPDH010039249.1:0-10095 GCA_037974565.1 Clupeocharax schoutedeni | reverse complement strand
GAGTATTGCACACCTTGTGCTTTTGGGCACTCCAGTGATGTTGCAGCTCTGAAATATGGCCAAACTGGTGGCGAGTGTCATCTTGGCATCTTGGCATCTTGGCAGCTGCACGCTTGACTTTTCTCAGTTCATGGGCAGTTATTTTGCGCCTTGGTTTTAAACCACTTTGCATTAAACCACTATAAAGGCTGTAATGCAACATAACTCTCTGTGTTTATAGTGGTTTAATGCTAAAAAAATAAGTTTGAGATCAGAGTTGATGAAATCACACATTCATTATTTCTTTCTTATTTCTTAATTGTCTAATTTCTCACAAGTGTAGGTTATCTGTTGTTATCTGTTAGGCCTCATCCATTAGGTTAGTTGTTGTCTGTTATATAAGCTGAAATACTGATTTTAAGAGCTGTTTAAACAGATTAAATCAATAAAAGTAATTTAAATATCAAAACATTTGAAGTTATTTGTAAATTGTGATTGCAATCTCCTGAAAATCCTTTAGTTCCACCACAGTTCTTATTCAGAACCAAGGCCAAATATTCTTCTAATATATAATTTACACACCTATGTTTAAGCTTTACACTTGACATAATTTACACTTTACACACCTATGTTTAAGCTAGCAGCTGGCATCAAATGTGTTTATGCAGCACAGCTAGTTTGGCACCAACAACACTGCACATGTCCGAAGGGGCACTAATGGACATTATCATTATGCTTGTGACTAATGGAGCGTTACATTATTTGGTTTCTGCTTTCAACACAACTAGCAGGACTTCATGGTTTAACAAACGTATCTAATACTCGGTATGGACGAGTTTAATAAGAGATGACTAAAGTAGCCCAGGCTTTATTATACATTCTGTTAAATCCATGATGTTCCGAAGACCGCCCCTCCAGTTGCACATTCTGCTTCCTCTGAACCCAGAACTCTATACGCTCTCCTGCTGTTCCAGAGTAGGAAAAAATCACAAAAGTTACCGCGACTGCCGCTATTTTCATCTCTACATGTGGTAGACACTTTGCCAGCTTTAGGAACAACGGCTGCCTTTTTATGATTTATGAATATTAAAGTAATAGTCGTAATGCCACGCTGCATTGTGCCTAAACTGCACCCCCTATCAACCCCCGAAATCTGATTCGCTCAAGTATTTGCTTGCAAAGTTCGTCTCTGTGTCCTTCACTTTCTCCAGTTCTCATACTGCCCCCCCCCCCCAATCTGGCCATGCTTTCCTTATCTACCTGCCTATGTGTCCAGCTAAGCTAAAGCCCATCATCATGGCACAGAGCAGCCTGCTCTGGCATGGAAGCCATGTCATTAATGCACCCAAAGAGATGGCCTTGGCTCCATCAGACTGAGAGAAAGTCAGCTAGCCCATCAGCTGGCCACCAGCAGTGCCCTGCAGCGGTGACTTGGCCCAGGCCAGGCCCTAATGCCTCAGTGGCCGGCCGAGATAATGGCGCAGCTGTGCGTTCATTACCCCTTCCCCATGCCCTCATATAAACACCCCCTTTCTCGCTGGCCGTGGCCGTGTCCACTCTACCCCCCGTGGCGGTGCCAGACAACAGCAGATGCCACCTTTCCTACAGCACCGGTTCCCTCATTGTATTGGGTAAGCAAGAAGGGGAAGGCGGCATAATAAGGGCCAGGTCAGCCTGGCATCATCTCCTTTGCTAACTGCCCTCTGGGTTTGACACTGGGCAGCTTGCAAACTGTTCAGAACCAGAGATTCATTTAAATGCTAATGCATATACAGTCGCGCAGTGTATAACACAATTACAGAGGCTTAACGCGAGCAACCTCTGCAGTTGACCGTCAGTTTCGAATGTATTCCGTAGACACTGAGGAGATTCTGCAGGTCATCGTTATTAGAAAATGGCTTGTTTGGATCACAGCTGGCGCAGCTATTGATTTACATTTTGCCTGGTCCAGCTCCTTCTGAAGTCAAAAAGAGTGAGGAGGCGACAATAAAAGGAAAGGAAAGATAAAAAGTTTTTACTGACTGTAGTTCTAGAATGCCTGCATGTTTTAGCGTCCGCTCCAGCGCACCTACAAAATGACACTGGCAGATCATCATCATCATCATCATCATCATCACTTAAACGATACAATGTAACTTCAAGTCAATCACACGTCTGTGAAATCAAACTGTACACTTAGGAGGCAACACTAATTTACAGTCTACACTCTCTCAGTGAAGATCAGTGTTGCCTCCTAAGTGGACAGTGTGATTTCACAGACGTGTGACTGACTTGAAGTTACATTGTGTCGTTTAGGAGTTCTCTTTTTTTTTCCCAGTATATTGTTACGAGCCGGCAGGCAGAACTGGCTCCCATGAGCCTTTGCGGGCAGAGTAAGTGGCCTTTTGGCCACTAAGCTGTGTCCTGGGGCCACTAAGCTGTGTCCTGGGGGTCAACTAATCGGGGGTAGATGTGTGGGACAATCAAGTGTTTATGCGCATAAGTAGTGTGTCATTTGGTATGCTGGAGCTGTGTTCCGCCAGTCACCCTCCCTTGGAGTGCTAGTGGTGCGGGTGAGGTGACAGGCGAAACACAAACTCAGTTGTTGGAGAAATAGGAGTGATACTGACTTAAACCAGTAGGTGGAGCAGTTCACCCTGTGTTGAATTATTGAAAGCTGTGAAGCTGACAATAAACAGGAAAGACTGTGAAGTTCCAGAGTGTCTGTCTTCTCTCTCCCTCACATTCGCCACAATGTATATATGGAGCACTGTTAAAGAACAGTTCATGTTCAACAAACACTAACCAAAAAACTAAAACTAAAGAAACTAAAACTGGAAAAACGTAAAATAAAACAATCTAAAAACATACACAGAAAATAAAACACGCTAAAGACTTATACCCACTAAACTAACTTTAAAGTTACATTTATCTCGCCTGAGTGAAAGTTTTGAGCTTTTTTTTAACTCTGGTATAGGTGGGATGTTCCAGATCCTTGGTGCATGAGAGATTGGTTTTATAAGAGTTTCACGGTTACACTTTTGTGTAAATTTGGGTGAAATGGTAAAAAAACAATACAATATAAAAATAGTACACTTCTTAGGGGTGCAATAAAACTGTAAATGTGTAGGACAGGTAAACACACCACACAGTGTGAAGCAGCGGACAGCCAGGAACACAGCGCCCAGGGACAGTGTGGGGACAGTACATTACTCAAGGGTACCTTGGGATTTGAACCCATAACTTTCTGATCTCAGGGCAAACGCTCTAACCATTAGGCCACCAGCTTCCCCAGAATATGCTCGAACCTACGCAGGGAGACCCCACTGGCTTTCCAAAGTGTGTAATGAGTAGCATATGTTAGAATACCTAAATTAATTGACCCACTTCAACATGTATAACTATCATATAGGTCTGCTTTGTAGGTTTAGTGACTGTACCCCATTCGTTCATCAGCCTCTCTCTACGCCATCCACCAAGACTAACCACCAGAACCATTGCCAACCGGATAATGTAGTTAACACTGATCTTATGGTCAAAAATGTACTCCTGATAAAAAGCATTAGGATGACTCAATTTGTGCATGGAAGTTATAGCTATGGGAACCAACAAGGTAAGCATGCAGTAACTGTAAAAAGGGTTGTGTTTTAACTTTTAAAACAGTTTGCGAGCTCCCTTGACAATTTTAATGTTTACTTACTATTGGGAGTTTGGTAACTATGTGTTTCTGTTAAAATACCTTTTTTAACATACTCTAACTCAGTGGTCCCCAAACCCCGGGCCGCGGACCAGTACCGGGCTGTGGGTCATGTGGTACCGGTCCGCAGGCTGCACCGAAAAAAAACCCTGGTTTTTCCCCATGTTCAGTTTTTGGCTCGTTGTTATGAAGATGCTGTTAATAAAGCTGCGAGTACACACTGGATTTACCTTTATTATTATATTTTAAAGATACCCCCATTATTATAGTTTTAAAATATCCCCATTTTTATGTGTATCATTTATGTTTATAAACACGTATACGTATATTTATCTGCCGCTCCTTAAAGGTCGGGCCGTGAACATAGTCTCTGATATTAAACCGGTCCATGACCCAATAAAGGTGGGGGACCGCTGCTCTAACTAATATCTGCACTTACAGTCCATCAGGTCCACTTACTATATAGGTGACTTTTCTAGTTTGGCAATTGCGGGTTGTACTCTATGACATTGTCACTGCAGTTACTGTAATTATATATACAGTAACCCCTCAGTTTTACGCTGATTTTTTTGAGAACCGAACTGTATTACCTCCTCCAGTCCAGCGGTGGCGGTAATACACTGAAAAGCTGTCAATCGAAATAAAAAGAAGAAGAAGCTGCTGCAGCATGTAGCATGACTGCTCCGTGTCTTGTCCTCCTATGCTAGTGTTTTAAATTTTTCTCCCCAAATTTTCAACAGTTATCTCAGTTTATTTAGCATTAGTAAGCTGTGCTCTTTCTAAACATGTGGGTAGAGAGAGTTATTTTTACGTTTCATGCCGAGTCGCTGCATGCTGCTAATGTTAACCGCTAATGCGAAAGTTTCTGATTCTGATTATTTATTTACCTATACAGTTTCTTTAAACCGAGTTTAAAATGAAATTAAGTGTTCTGGGAGCATATGTGTGTTTTTCCACTATGCACGGGTGGAACGTATTACTGTATCATGTATCTTGAACTGTGTTGCTATGTTTTAATGGCTGGTTGTCATTTCCACATTTCAGAGTGATACTTAAAGAGATTCAGTCATGAGGAAATACTGGCACTCAAATAATGTGTTTCAGCTGGTCATGTAGTGAGGCTGTGAGCCCTAACTCTGGAATAATAGGTGGTATGCACATTGGTCAGCACAACAATGCTTTCAGGGGGTTAAAATTCATGTTCAAGTAATTAAGTGTCGTTAAGTGTCATACAGTGGCTTAAACACCGAAACTTGTGCAGTTATTTGTAGATTTTGATTGCAATGTCTGTATGCTAATCCTTTGGTTCCGCTTCAGCTCTTCAGAGAATATTAGTCCGGCTGTGTTAAAAAATGCAGCGTCACACCAGTGCGGTCCCACGGTGGTCCCTTTATAGTGCTGCCTGGGACTGACAAAACGAGTGACAACATATGGCCTGTAGTTCGAAAGTGTATAGGCAAAGCAAGGCAAAGTGCGTTATTAATTATTAATATAATTAATAACGCACTTTTCAAACAACAAAGTTGACCAAAGTGCTACAGGGCAACAGGATAGAAAAGGAAAAAACCTAAAAATCACATAAAATTACATCAAAATTTGCAAGAAATAAAATCATAACAAAAATGTCAACATGTCAAACTGTGTCAAAGGCCAAAGTGAATGTAGTAGATAAATTTCAACCAAGGCAGTCAGACAGTTGAGGCTTCCACTGTTTTATTACTTTCAGTGTCATGGTCATTGTTCTGAAACAAGATCTCTGAAGTTACAGTTTCTATAGCCTTTTCCAGGCCACTCCTTCTGGCCAATACAGGACTGTTTTAAGTATTCAACACTCCACCTTCTGCTTTAAAGTCTCCTCCTCCTTAAATATTAACTCTAATATCGCTATTCATCCCTACTATGGTTGCATTTGCGTGGCTACTACTGAATTAGCTCCCTTACGCTGCACACTATCTGTCTCTTATATGGAAGGCCCTGACCACTGTGCCTTTTCCAGCATAGGATCACACTGTTTGACCCCTGAACTCAGGCCATTCCCCTCAGCTCACCTTAGCTTGGTCAGAACAGACAGTGACACTTTTTTCTATATTTGACAAAGCCACACAACGGCTCACCTACTTTCCATGAACCTCAAAATACTATAACTATGATTTCCAAGTGAATTTAATGGGAGAGCAAATCCCTTCTGTTTATGCAGTATTTTTATGATCCATTTCTCCATCATGAACAAGTGCGTTTTAAGCAGTGATTTAAAAACAGATATAGAGGACGCTCTCCTGATGTGTATAGCAGCTCACTCCACAATTTAGGCGCAGCCACCGCAAACGCCCGATCCCCTCTGAGCTTCCGACTAGTACTGGGTCCGCTCAGAAGAAGCTGATCAGCTGATCTGAGAGACCGCGAAGGTGTATATGGACGAAGGAGCTCAGAGAGATACAATGGGGCAGCACCAGTCAAACACTTAAAAACAAATAAAAGCAACTGAAAATGGATCCTGAATCTCACTCACAAGGCACATCTATATGATGGGTTTCCCTGATAAAATGCGCACTAAGTGACAGTACAGGGTAGGCTTGCCTTGCAAATCGGTGTATAAAAGATGATTTTGGATCTTACAGTTTCAGCTGTTCTTGGCATGTCATGCTTTCCAGAGTTCACAATGAGATTGTGGAACATAAAGAAAGAAGGAACCGATTCCTTTTCAGTTTCTGCACGGCAATTCCTGCTTATTCTTCCAAGCCAAATCTCTTCAACTCAGGCATGACCGATCAATTCCCCAGCCGTTTCAGAATGTTGTCCTTCGCATTGGGCCGCAGCGAGCCTCTTGCGTGCCTCAGGCATCCTCATCAACACAAAGCACATTACTGCCCGCTTAACCTTCTCGTGAAATGTATCCAACCAAATTTCGCCCAGATTTGCGGAGGAGCAGAGCCACCCGGGCGCTCTGGAAAGGCGGCATGACACACGCCCACTCGGCAAATAGCAGAGCCGGAGGGGGTTGTTTGTTTACTATTGTAATGCAGCTCTCAATAAACCCATTTAGAGCTGTGTCACAGACGTGCTTGGAAACGTTGCGGCGCTGCTCCGCTGTTGTGGAAGCCGACAGGAGCGCAGGTTTGACATGATGATATCTGCTATACAGCCATCGGTACCTGATTTCACATGTTCGCAGTTCCATTAAGAGCGCTAAGGACATCACCTCATCAGCTTTTAAAATGTGGAACATTAACCACTAGGGCTCATTTGGATAGGGCCATTTGTTTCTTTGTCTGCACATTTTTGGTTTGCGCTGGGAAATAATTCATACACTGTAAATACGTGGTGCTTCAGCTTCTAAAAAAGTGTGTTTGTAAGCTGTCTTGAATTTTTGACACATACTTTTGGGAGTTTTGGCTAAAATACTGGGGTTTTCTTACAAGATTCAGAGTTCTTTATTTGTCACATGCAGTCATACAAGTACAACACCCAGTGAAATGTATCCTGAACCACTCCTTTACTGTCTGTGCAAACATTAAAACAATAAGTAAATTATAAATTAAAATCTGGACAAACCCAAATAAAATAAAGAAATGAGTATAAGTAGTTTTTTTTTTAAATATATAAATCAGATTTACAGTGTATACTATGTATCATGTGCTGTGGGTCCCTGAGCAAGGGTCCCTGAGCAAGACCCTTAACCCCAAGTTGCTCCAGGGAGAGACTGCCCCCTGTAGACAGGGAATGGAAGTCGCTTTGGATAAAAGCGTCTGATAAATGCCGTAAAAGTAAATGGTCAACACAATAATGGCTTTCAGAGGGTGGCGGCGGCCTAGTGGGTAGAATATTTGTGTCTGTACCAAGAGGTCATGGGTTCGACTCCTACCTTTAGCATACCACCACTGGGTCCCTGAGCAAGGCCCTTAACCCTAAGTTGCTCCAGGGAGAGACTGCCCCCTGTAGACAGGGAATGGAAGTCGCTTTGGGTAAAAACTTCTGCTAAATGTAGAATGAATGTAAAATTAAATTACAGCCTAAAAAGTATCATTAAGCTCTAATTCAACAGTTTCTTAGCCAACCTGCCATATTATATCACACCGTTAGGGATTTATTTGCATATGTGCTGCTTGCCGTTCTCTCTGAATATCCACCATTATTGTCACTGATTTAACGTGAGCATTGGGCTTCTTTCTTGCTACTGCCCCGATGGCATGGCTTGATTTGTATCTGCCTAGACAAATTCACTGTTCTGAATACAGTGACACAAAAGGGTGGAGCATCACGCTCTCCATTGTCTCAAATGCGATTTAATGGGCTTTCACAGCTCCTCAGACGCTTTGCTTTAAAGAGGGGTTGTTAGTGTAGTTGTGGTAGCCGAGGGCGCACTTACAGAAGCTGGTTCTAAGCCTTTATGTCACCACATGATGACTCACATTCTAAGCAAAAGACTGAGATCCAACACTTTTGTTTTCCTGCTTGTTATCCTTTCTCGCAAGCTTTCCCTTACATTCGTAACCATACAAAGCAGTCAATGCAATCCATTCAGGCCATTTTAAATGACGGTGCTATTGATGCATTGCGTTAATATCAACAATTGTATACTAAGATCATGAAAAGTGCTTCGAATACACACTGAAATCCACTTCGATCTTGTCATTGCATAGCCCACACCACTTAACTGTGTTCTTTATCAGGAGTCATTATGGCCCTTAGGATCACAAACGGAAAACAAGAGAAATGCTTAATGGCCTGCATGACATTCCACCCACCACAAGTTATGTTCTCGAAAATGTATCTGCAGGGGAGACTTAAAGTAAAGGGGTGAACATCACTGGAAGGGTCCAACTCTTTATGTATGTACGGGCTTTTCTATTTTTAATGAATGTGTCATGTTGCGCTCATGGACACTCCGTGATGGAACTAGAAGAGACATAGGGGATGACATCGCCTGGATGTAGATGACGGCCACGTTCAGGTCACTGACCTTCAACTAAACGGCCCGGGCTCGAGTTGTGTACATGCAAACCGCCTCTGTCTATGCGAACATGCCTGCTCTATGCAGCAGCTCCAATCAGAATCACCTTGAGAACAGCCGCCGTTTGTCTGCAGAAAACGTGGCTTGGGTGAACAGCATGAAGCGTGAATCTGAATTCATGCAACACGGGTGGCATATCTCTCCGTCACAATCCCTACCGCCTTCGCCTGGTCTTCCCCTCATTAAAAGTTTCATGCGGGCAAAGGACATCGGCTCAGAGTGCCTAGAGTACCACTTCCGCTGAGACTAAGTACGATCATGAGCAGAGGTGACGGGTAACACGTCAAATTAACTTTTGTTGCGGTTTTGATTAGAAGTAAATCAGGATTGCGATTAAAAATTGAACAGATTCCAGGCTTTCCTGACAGTCTAAGGGATAAATCAGACGCATTACACATGTTATATGTGAAGCTGGTCCATGAACACCCAGTTTATTGTGTGCTCGGTGAAACACAAAGTGCACTTCCCTTCTTCGTGGATCCATGCAAGACCTAGAACATTCACTCAAATGTTGAATGTTCAGACATATTCAGACGTAGTGGGCAGACATATTACATGCTGTTTATATATTCCACTGAATTTACTGAAGACTGCGTGAGTTGGGGTATCAAAAGACATTTTCTTAAAGAAAATCAACAGCAGCAGATTCAGCAGTTACAGAATCAGAATCAGAGAACTTTATTTATCCGGGAGGAAATTGTTCACAACATGACTGAACACTCAGACAAGACACAATACAGAATAAAACCTGAATATATAATCAGTATACTCAGACTAGAAATATATTAAGAAAGAAATATAGTACAAATTACCCATAATAAAGTATACTAAGGGGAGAATATAGTTTAAGTTAAAATTAGAACACTCTGTACAGTAAACAGAATAAAACAGTTACGTCTAAAGTACCTTTATCACAAAACTGAATTGTGAAATTACAGAAACGCAGTTATCAAGAGAGAGGAGGTATTTGGAATACAAATGTATTGCACATAGGTAACAAATATTGCACATCAAGGTATCTTGCACAGTATTGTGATACGTGTATTGCACTGAAAATATATCGCACATATATTTAACTTTGACGGAGGGAGCGGTTATAGAGTCCGTGGGAAGGAAGGGTTTTCTGTGGCGTTCAGTGGAGCACTTTACTCGAAACAGTCTGTGGCTGAAGGTGCTTTCCAGCTCAGTCACCACAGTGTGGAGTGGGTGATCAGTGTTGTCCATGATGCCCTGAAGTCTGGACAATGTTCGGCTTTCTGCCACAGTTTCTAAGCTGTTCCCCACCTACCACAGAGGTGGTACAGCCCTGGGGAAAAAATGAGAGACCACTGCAGTTTATCTTTAAATCAGCATCTCTGAGACTGAACCCATTCCAGTCCAGTGTCTCTCTGAGACTGAACCCATTCCAGTCCAGTGTCTCTCTGAGACT
>JBBPDH010039230.1:0-10097 GCA_037974565.1 Clupeocharax schoutedeni | reverse complement strand
CAGCAGCTCCTGTGGAAGACTGTACTTCCTCAGTTGCCTCAGGAAGTACATCCTCTGCTGGGTCTTTTTGAGGATGGCGGAGATGTTGGTCTCCCACTTCAGGTCCTGGGAGATGGTGGTACCCAGGAACTTGAAGGTATCCACCGGGCTGTCTGAGGGGAAGCAGTCTTGATGGATGTCTCTTGAAGTTCATTGTCATCTCTACAGTCTTGAGCGTGTTCAGCTCCAGGTTGTGCTGATTGCTCCAGAGTGCCAGTCGCTCAACTTCCTGCCGGTATCCAGACTCATCCCCATCCTGAATGTGTCCAATGACGGTGGTGTCGTCTGCAAACTTCAAGAGTTTTACAGCTGAGTTCCTGGAGGTGCAGTCATTGGTGTAGAGGGAGAAGAGCAGTGGGGAGAGAACACATCCTTGAGGGACACCGATACTGAGGAACCGTGTTTCAGAGGTGATCTCCCCCAGCCTCACTTGCTGCGTCTTGTCTGTAAGGAAGCTGGTGATCCACTGACAGGTAGCAGGTGACACACTGATGTGTGAATCTCACGCTAAGTACATGAAACCTCATATGGTGTGACACATCATAAGGTGTGACAGGGTTTTCTTGTCACACCATATGACTATTTTGTCACACTACATGATATAAATACATAAATACTGCTCTTAGATACATATTTCATAGCTGATAATTATAATACGTTTATTGAATATTTTGTCCTTTTAACACATTTTGATATGTTATTCACACATTAAATAATTTTACACCAACTTAATTAGGTGAATCTCTACTTCCATACTTTCAAGATTAATCCATGATAAACTATTGCATTTTGTCATTCAAATGTTTCCCTTTATTTATTTATTTATTTATTTATCAGTTTCAGGCAGATTTTAGTAGATAGTGAGATATGGCAAGTCATTGTTTTACTCATCCTCATTTTGAAATGAATTTATGCATTCAGTAAAAAAAAATTCAATGATTTATTTAACATTATTAGAATTCATGGTGTTAATATTCAGCAGATTAAAATAAAAAGTGCAACACTGAATGAATACAGTAAGTGGTTTAACTAAAGTTAAAAACATGATTTGTTTTGCTACATTAAATATAACTCACTGGGTGATTTTGCTGTAACTGAAACATTGATTCCAGTCACTTGTCAAACTCAGTTTCGTTGTTTGTAAAATGCAGCTAATACAGATTTTTGGATACAGATTGTTGTGTGGTGTGATTATTAATCATAAAATCATCAACGTGACAGATAGGGAATAGTGCCACCAAAGGTTACAAGCATTTTGGTAGTTTTATAAGAAGATATTCCCAAATTAATTTGAAGTATATTGAAAGATTATGAGTAAACGTCTGTCTAGGAGTCTTGATAAAGTAAAATAATGCAAAATGTAACATATTTGCACCAAAAAAATGCTATACTTTTATATAGTAATGATAAAGAATCAGGATAAATTGATTTACATTATCACATTATAAGACTTTTTAAATTTAATACACAATAACATTTATTTCATACCGTATGACAATGTTCATCACCATGGCAAAAAACTAGTGAATAAATCTACATTTCATGACAAACTCTACAAAAAAATACATGTATTTGGAGATATAAGAGTTGGTAGAATATCACCAAATTATTTCCATGACATACATTTGAGATAAAAAAAAACTTTTTCAGCCAAATATGTCAGCCAACCATACATGTATATATGTGTGAGCAAATATATATACTGTTAATATGTTAATATCTATACTCTACTGCAATTCCGTATACAGGACTGTATTGTTATTAGCTCCCTAGTGCATTTTGCTTTTAAGTGAAGTATTTGTAAACATAGATATATTTATAAATATTTTTTTTACCCTCACTGTTGATCTGTCTGAGTGCTGCTGTTCTGTTGTGTTCTATGATGCACCTATGGTCCAGGAGTATGATATTTCGTCTCACTGTGTACTTAATGTCTATGGCTGAGATGTCAATAAAGCTTTACTTACTTACTTACTTACATATAAGTACATTCTATGGACAAAAATATTGGGACACACCTCTTAGTTATTGGCTCCTTACGTCTAGTAAAGGGTCATTTTAATGCTTCAGCATACAATTCTTCTAACACTTTGGATGAGACACGGTTGGATGAGTTGGGGAAGAACTTGACTGGCTCACACAGATCCCTGAGCTCAATCCCATCTAACACCTTTATGATGGACTGGAGTGGAGCCAGGACTTCTCATCCAACATCAGTGACTGATTTCATAAATGCTCTACAGAATGAACGGGCACAAATTCCCACAGAAATTTCAAAATCTTGGCAAAAACCTTCAAAGATGAACAGGCTGTTATAGCTGCAAAGGAGAGCAACTCCAAATTAAAGTCTATGTTTTGGAATGAAGTGTCATTAAAGTCTCTGTTGGTGTAATTGTCAGGCGCCCTTATAGTGTATCAAGAACCAACTGAAGTCATTAGACGGTTCTCTGTGAGCTAAAGCTGGATTCTGCTTTCTGCCGTGTTGGAGAACGATTCATTGAATGAAATGGTTCAAAAGAGTCGATTCAAAATATCCGAATCGATCAAGTTCTTACTACTTCACAACTCACATCCGGGCACTCGAGCTTGCTTCCCTCCGCGGCCGAACTACTTCCAGACGGCGCGCGGTTCTACTGTATCACTCCGCGCTACAGAGCAGACAGGAGAACTAACTACATCTGACAGCTCAGATGTCTGATCCTGCGATAACAATCTTTAGATATGAAATACCTTCACAAAAACGAGCTTCAGGAAGACAATTAGTCTACAAGTCTAAGTCTTGTTTTGCATTATTGTTTATCGTCTATATTTGTATTTTTTCAATTGTCTTATTAGCTTTTATTCTTCATCGTTGCACTCAGCAAACACAAGAATTTTCCTCAAGAAAAATTAAATTCTTTATATATTTTTTTTGTCTTATCTTACTGTGCAATAACATGTTATCAACAATCGCAATGCAATTACACAAGGAAACTCCATCATTGTTGAGAAGCACACAAATTGCCCCTGCACTCAGAAGTCCCAGGTGGCACCTCTAAGGTACCATTGAGCAAAGGCCCCCCGGTGCCAGGTTGCTGGCTTCCCCACTGCTTCACTTGGTGAATGGAATAAATGCAGAGAAAGAATTTCGCATTGAATGCCATGCTGTGGTGTGTTCACGCATGACTATAAGGAGCCACTATACTTTAAACCTATACTATATTGATCCTGTATGAAATTATTAGTCCACTAGATTTAACGCATTCACAAGTGAAGCAGTGGGACAACAGTGCCATCAACAGCATCCAAGAAGCAGAGTGTATGGACAGTACCTCCCTCAAGGGTACCTCAGTGGTGCCACTAGCAGTCCTGGGATTCAAGCCTATGACCTTCTGATTGCAGGCCCATTGCTCATATGTACTGAGAGAGCAGATACTCATATGTCTGCTGAGGGCAAAGTCAGAGTGACCAAACCATCAGGATTCAATCAACAGGTGCTTGAGAGTCACAGCTCTACTAACAGCACATATTGTTCTGTATAGGCTTTAAGTCTACCATCTTGTTTGTGTTCCACTGTGTTCTGTATCTAAAATCCTGCACATGTTCCATGTGTGCCAAAGTTATGCCACTGGCAGTCCTGAGATTCAAACCCTCAACCCTCTGATCTCAGGGGGAACTCCCCAACCACCAGGAAATTCGTTTTCTGAATCTACCATCCTTCATATGTTTCAAGTTCTCATATGTTCCATGTTGTTTGTGTTCCGTCAGGTTCTTAATAGTGTCTACGTAAACAGAAAATCCTCCAGATGTTTCTGACTTCTTTTTAACAGCCTTTATACATTAGTTATTGTCTTGCCCAGATTTTTTGTGCTCCTAGTTTGATCCTAGTATGTAAAAATGTTCTAGTTGCTGGGTAAACTGGTTCTGCTCAGTGATTCCTCTCTCAATACTACACTGAATTTCACTAAAAGGGGATCCAACCACCGGACCAAGGACCAGTATCATTTGGTACTGTGCTGCACAGAATAAAAACTTTTTAAAAATATTAAAAGTAACTGCATTTACATTATATATGTCAATCAAAAGATATTTCATGCTTTCATTGTGTTTTTTTACGCACCCAGGGTAAAAATTCTCTTGCATGAAACCAGTCTGTGGTGCAAAACCTCTATGATTTACACGTAATTCTTAATGATTATCATTACTTTGCATCATGATTGAATAAATTACAAATACATCTGGTTTTACAAATACTGGTGCCATTTATTTAATAGAATAGTGATTTGATTGACTGCTTTATTGGGACTACATCTACCATATTAATGTACTGTACTGTAATGTTAATAATCAAGATAAGAAATCATATATTTATTAATGCTTTAGTCACTTCTGTCACGTATGCAGGAGATTTGTAAAGTATGAAGAGGCGACATTCAGTGAGAAAGCACTGGAAGTTCACTGCAGCACATTGTCTGATAGTACAACAGCGCCACCTATGAATTGCAATGTGAACAACTTGTTTGCATTGAAAAATCTGCATCAGTATTATTATATCCAGAGCTGAGCCTAATGAAGGAACAAGCGAACCACCTGATGGCCCCTAGATGCTGGATGGAAAGATTAGCACAGCTGTTTAAATGTAAATTTGAGGAACTGTCCACACGGCATTAAAATTAAAATAGACCGCGACTGTGATTGCAATGACGACTCTCCCTCTACATAATTTATCTCAATGATACCTTACTTATAAAGGGATCATATAGACAAAAGTATTGGGACGCCTGACTACTACACCAAAACGACATTGCATTCAAATTGTCAATGCCCCCCCCCTTTGCAGCTATAACAGCTTCCACTCACCTTGGAAGACTTTAAACAATATTTTGAAGTTTCTGTGGGAATTTGTGTCAATTCATTCTGTAGAGTATTTATGAGGTCAGACTCTGATGTTGGGCAAGAAGACCTGGCTCACAATCTTCGTTCCAGTTCATCCCAAAGGTGTTGGATGAGATTGAGGCCAGTCAAGTCGATCCATCCATATTATTATGGAGCTCGTTTTGTGCACTGGGGCATAGTCATACTGGAATCGAAAAGGTTCGTCCACAAAGTTGGAAGCATTGCGTTGTCCAGAATGTCTTGGTATGCTGAACCATTAAGATTGCCCTTAATTGTACTTGAATTCAACAATTAAGAGTTGTCCCAAAATTTTTGTCCATACAGTACACTTACAAGTGCACTGTAACCGGATTTTGTGTTCAGTATATTAGTGATTTCCTTGTGGAGGCCCAGCGTTATTTGTAGTTTACATCAGGAACTTGGTTTTACACAGTTCTTTATTAAATCAAATCAGGAGCTGCTGATGGAATTTCACAAATCCAACCAACAGCTAGAGGAACTGAGAAGAAATCTGGGACCAAACTTACAAGGTACTAATAAGCGTACTGTAATATTGTAGCCCTTGGACCACAAACACATAGCTTTGTATTATGGATTCCATGTCATTTGTAGTATTTGAGGTTGTGGGAGCTGTCCCCTGTGGTAAGAGAAAGGAAGTTGCTTTGGATAAAAGCATTTGCTAAATTCCGGAAATGTATCTGGAGTTTGTTTTTCTTCAAATTAAAGTATACAGTACTGTGTAAATAACGATTTTGTGTACAGTATATCAATGATTTTCTTGTGGAGGCCCAGTATTACTTTTAGTTTCCATCAGGAACCTGGTTTTACTCAATCAGTCCTTCACTAAATTAAATCAGGATGAATGGCTGGATGAAACCAGTAAGTTTACAAACAAAACAAACCGTGATATTTTTTCCTGTTCATTTGCATTTATTCTAATATTATTCTAATGTTATGATACATTATCACCGCATACTGAGAAAAATAGCTTTATACAGTTTGCACAGCTGCCTAAAACTTAATACATTTTATATTACACAGTAATATATTTCTTTGTTTTAAAGTGGTCACTTCTAGTCATGCGTAAACACACAAAATTAAAATGTGAAATTATTTCTCTGTAATTAACCCATTCACCAAGTGAAGCAGTGGGCAGCCATTGACCCAGGGAGTATGTGACTTTGCCTCATGGATACCTCAGTGGTGCCACCAGCAGTCCTGGGATTCAATCCCACAACCTTCTAATTGCAGGGCCAAATCCCTGATCACCAGCTGTCTATTGTTCATTTGATAATTTAAACAAATATACACATAGTAAATAAACATAGTAAAATATATAATAAAAACTGAACAAATTGCTAACACATGAAATCTCGTGCAATGTGCAGCCATTATGAAAAACTAAAGTGAATGCAGCTTTTATTATTTGCTGGAATAGTCCTCCTGGATGATTACTGCTTGTAAAAAAAGGGTTTACGAGGGTTTATAGAGGTTTTTTTTATGTTGTTCGGTCGTTTTTACTGAGGTTTTTTTATTTGTTCACTGGCACAACAGAAAACATTAATAGAGAAAAACTTTTATTTTGAACTTTTTCCACACGGGTAGCTAAACTTGCGCGTGCGCAGTTCGTGAAGAGTCTGTGCATTCCAGGTCACCTTAGTGAGCTGAAGTTAAACTGGACTTTCGGCTTTATTTTAATATTTTATCTGTTTTTTCTGCTCCTCTGGTAACTCGGCGTTACATACAGTAAGGGTATGAAATATAATTTGTCCGCATTGTGGGTTAATACTGCAGTTTGCCTTGTGTTTTCAGCTGTAGGATCGATTTAAAGAACCAAAACATGCTCCAATCTAAATAAATACACTGCTGTAATTCAGTAATGAGTCAAGGAAGAGGTAACAGAAGGCACTAAAACACCCAAAACCTTCAATACCTCCTCATAGAAAAGCGGAATCTACTAGCACATGACCTGAAGTTTGTTAGGCAATGTGTTCTGTTTTGAACAAACTTCAAAGATATAATGCACTATATGGACACAAGTATTGGGACACATCTGTTTCCATGCTTTGGACTAGGCCTCTTACTTCTGGTGAAGGCCAATCTTAATGGTTCAGCATAGCAAGACATTCTGGTCATTGCCATGCTTCCAAGAACCTTTTCTATCCCAGCATTAATGTACCCCAGTGCACAAAACAAGCTCCTTATAGACATGGTTGGATGAGTGAGCCCTGACTTCAGCCTCATCCAACACCTTTGTGATGAACAGGAAAGGAGATTGCGAGTCAGGCATTTTCGTCCAACATCAGTGTCTGACTTCATAAATGCTCTGTAGAAGGAATGGGCACAAGTTCCCAAAAACTTGTGGGAAGCCTTCCAAGAAGAGTGGAAGCTGTTCCAGCTACAAAGGGAGAACCATATATAGTAAAATCTCTGTATTTGAATGCAATGTCATTTTGATGTAGTAGTCATGCGTCCCAATACATTTTTCCATGTAGTGTCCCATATATAAGAACTGTATAAACATTGAGATAAATTGTGTAGAGGGAGAGTCATCATAATCAGTCACATTTTAATTTTGATGCTGTGTTGATGAAGTGTCGATAATTCTTGAGGAGATTTAAAGTATTCTTGGAATTGATTGCGTCTGACTAGCAAGTCTTCTGTAGTTTTTCTAGTTTTGATTACTAAGAACTTCACTGCAGTTACTCCACTTGAATTTATGCCCTGCATATAAGTTACCATAGTGTGAGGCAATATATTTCTAACATCATCCAGCTAGGGGTGTGGATTGGTGCATTACATTAAGAAGCACTACTTGTGTACTGTGAATATGTTTTCATATACTGCTGTGTTTTTGCTATATCACCCACGCTTATATCCAATGCCTCTGTCATTGCAACAGGTGTACTATGGCGCAGTCTGGCCCTCCAGCATCTACTACAGATGGGAGCCTATCTGAGGAGTTTGCTGTCCCTTCTCATGTTGAGGAAGTTATGAAACGGATGGCAGAGTTTGCTGAACGACATGGAGCCGCTGGCCGCAGGGTTGTGTTGATCACTTCAGGGGGCACCAAGGTTCCTCTAGAGTCCAGAACGGTTCGCTTCCTTGACAACTTCAGCAGTGGCAGGAGGGGTGCTTCCTCTGCTGAGTATTTTCTTGACTCTGGGTATGCTGTGGTCTTTCTACACAGACATCGCTCGCTCTACCCCTACACACGACTCTACACGGGGGTCAACCTGCTGGACAGTTTGAAGTTTGAACACAGTGATGATGGCTCCGGCCGCGTGTTCGTGGATCAGAAGGAGCTTCCAAACATTGCAGCGGTGCTGAAGCGGTACGAGGCAGTGAAAGCAGCAGGATTACTACTGCCAGTGGAGTTCAACACTTTATCAGACTATCTTCACCTTCTCAAAGCTGCAGCACAGGCGCTCAGTTCAATAGGTAAAAGTGCAAGTGACCATTCAGTCATACGTGAACACACCACAGCACACAGTGTGAACATCAACACTGGTCCTGACAAGTTCTGGTTGGCATCATAATTTGGTGGTTCCCCTATTCAAACCCACCCACAAAATCTGACAGGATACATATGGGTTTACTCTGAGAAGGAAAATCCCCAAACTGTGCTGGACGCTACTAGAGTTTGAACATCACAGATTTACACCCATGTGTAAGGCTGGGCCATATGCAAAATTTTAAACATCACAATGCACTAAAGATGATAAATTATGAAGATATTTTCACAATACACAAGCTTTATCAGTGCAAACAAATAAGAAAGGATGCACCAACGAAGCAGTAATGTCAACAGAGCTATAACAATTTTTTGGAATATATTTTTACTTCAGTGTTTGCAAAAAAAAAACCTATTTAAGAAACAGTTGGTGGGAAAACAATAACTGAATATATTAATGGCAAAACAGGCCAATCGGGTACTTATTACTGTGCAGCAACTGTACACTGATTATTGTTTTACAGACTCTCTGTATTGGGTCAAAATCTTTTTGCATGCAGTTTTTCAAAGTTCCTAAAAAAGACACACGCATGATAGAAAAATGTATTGTCTCATCAATGATGACCTCTTGTCATATTGCCTACCTCTACCCATGTGTATCTAGTTAACGTGAGTTTGAGTATTATTTCTTAAGACATATTTACATCTTTCAGGGTCCAAGGCTATGTTTTATTTGGCTGCGGCTGTTTCTGATTTCTACATCCCAGCGTCTGAAATGCCGGAGCACAAAATCCAATCTTCAAATGGGCCTTTACAGGTGAGAAACAATAAACAGTGTTGAAACAGTTCGATAGATGACATTGCAGCAGATGTCTTTGAAATGAAATGGAACACCAACTGTGAGACAGATCAACATCAATATATACAGCTGTATAATAGGGCTGTAACGGTACATGGGTCATGGTTCGGTCTTTCTCAGAATACACTGTACGACGGAGAAGACGTGATTGAAGTAATACGGAATCACAGAGGGGCCAAAAAGCGCAAGTAAATCATGGGTCATAGTGTGGGTCGTAGTGTGGTGCAATAGTGCCACCTCCTGGCTTATGTACCGGTTATGTAGCATAACCTGCTTTCTGGAATACCCCCCAGTAAACACACACTCTTGTTTGTATTTTTATGTACAGTATGTGTAAGGCAGCAAAAGTGTTACGCCAGTAGGTGGCACTATTGCACCACACTACGACCCAGGTTAATACACTGCTGTTTATTTAAAATGAGCAAAAACAATCGAAACCTCATTCTTTAGAACTTTTTGTTGCTTAACTTTGCTGTATCGTGAACCGTACCGAACCGTAACCCCAAAACCGAGGTACTGTGACATCTGTGTTACACCCCTACTATATAAACAAAAATTAAGAAAACAAAAGAATAATACTTTACCAACAGTACAGTATAAAATGTACACTATACAATCTAGAAATCTAAAATATGGACATGTGTATTGTAACATATATATGTAATATATATGTAAACTATATGTAGGCAAGTTGTATGTACGTACACAATGAGTATATGTGGATAAATAAGTAAATATAAGAACAATGTAGACACACACATATACAGTTGCAAGAAAAAGTATGTGAACTCTCTGGAATTATACAGATTTCTGCACAGATAGGTCATAAAATGTGATCTGATCTTCATCTAAGTCACAACAATAGACAAT
>JBBPDH010039201.1:0-10097 GCA_037974565.1 Clupeocharax schoutedeni | reverse complement strand
ATGTATTTCAAACCATCTAATGAAGAAAAACTCACAGTGACTATATCACTAGTGTCTGTCCTCCCCCCAATCACTCACACACACACACACACACACACACACACACACACACACACACACACACATGCACTAATTGCTTCATAACTCTCCATTGTTAATGACAACTATTTTAAAATAATGAATAAATGAATAAATAAATACATAAATAAATAAACACATAAATACATTTTTTAAATGTGATATGTACATTCCAAAATGTCCATTTAATTTAAATCAAGCATACCCACATTTGATTGACATAACCTTAAGACATTTACAATTTACATTACAGGTCACACTTTTTATACAGTTTTATAGGTTTTCTATTTGTTTATAATAGAAATAACACAAACCCACACGCATGCTGTATTGTTGAGCAGAAATTATTCATATTTTTGCCAATGGGCATAAAACTAAACTTAATAAACCACTAAAAAAACATATTTACATTTAAGAAAATTGTAATACGTAATTACAGCTTTCTAAAATGTAGATGAGTTTTACATAAAAAATGTAATATGTAAAAAATATATATGACTTTTTATCGTAAATACATATAGCCATTATTATAAATATACAATCATACAATAAATACATATAAATACATATGGCAGTACATTAACTGTGTATTCCCTGAAGACCCCATTAAACTCATCAATGTAGACAATGTAATGAGATTGTTTTCATGGATAAAATGACCAAGAATTACTAAACTGAATATCATTTAACTCACCAAGGTACTCTTTTTCACAGAGCAGATAACCCTCAAACACTAATGAAAGCTCATAACTTTCCATAAACATTATGCAGCCTCACAAATGCCCCTGTATGAGCTAATGAGGCCTGATAAAAAAAAATGCTTAAATAATACATTGCAGGATTTGGCACATCCCTTGGCACACTAACTCCATAATGAATTCCTACAATAAAACTGTATTATAGTATCTACACTCCGCAGCAGTCAGCAGCAACGCAGAACCACAAAACTCTTAGAATAGGTTTCATTATCAATACAACAGTAAAGACCTGCACACATGCTTATATGGCTTAATAACTTGCCATTACCTGAACTAAAAAGGGCTGAAAGATTTCAACATAATATGATACAGATAGAATCAATAAAAAATACTGCAAGAATCTAATGAGGTATTTAATAATATATAGCCTCATAATTCTCTTATAATGCCCAAAAGGGTCTTATAATGCTTTAATAAGAGTGTGTTGCCTGATAACAAGCTATTTACCACACACCCTCGCAAAGACCACCGCAGATGCTAACAAGGCCAACAAGGCCTCGCTATTAACAATAAATATCCTGACAAATACCACTATGCATGCTAACAAGGTCTCTCTATGAACTGTCTGCACCCCTACAAATACTACCACACATGCTAACGAGGCATGATAACTTTCTATGAATCTTATGCATCTCTATAAAAACACCCATGCTATCAAGGCCTTATGACTCTTTATAATAACTACATAACTTTCATTACATGCTAACTGGGCCCTATATCTCTACACGGATAATCCAGAATTGCACAAAAACACACTATGTTAATACCCCTCATGTGCTAACAGGTCCTAATAAAGCCAGAAACAGGATAAATGTGGACAGGACACTCTGAGAGCTGACCTAAAAACATTGTGTAGCTCTACAATGCAGAAACAAACAAACAAAAAAAACAACAGACAGATTTAATGAACAGGACAAAGTCCTCTATGCATGCATACAGGATTTATATTAACCCCTAAAATTCTCTAAATTAAGTTTGAAAGGTCATCAAACATGCTAACAAGGCCTTAAAATGCACCAAAAAAAAGCGCACAGCATAATAGATTTGAATATTTCAACAAGGCTATATAACTTATATTGAAAGAGCAATATAAGTTATATAGCCTTGTTATACAGCAAATCCTCAAAAATACTATCAATCATGCTAACAAGTGTTTATAACAGTGCATTAAAACAACATAGATATCCCGGTACATTCTAATGATGCCCTAAGTATGTATTAATGGTGCATAGCCTAATAAATACCATAAAACATTGGTTTATGACTGTATATTCATGCAACATAGTTTCTCTAATATCTTAGTACATGCTAATAATATCACATAAGAATGTGTTAACAGTGCATAACCTTATAAATACCATCAAATAGGCATGATGAGACGTGTAAGGTGTTATAATCATTTCTTAACAATACACAGGCCCACAGATACCCCACTACATGTTAACAAGACTTTATCATTTTGACAAAGGCTAACAATACACAAGCCTTAAAACTCAAATTACACAGCCTGGCAAAGGAACGGACACATCCTATACATTTGTGAGTGTATATTATAGAGCACGAATCAAACATTGCACAGCATGGCCATTCTTTGTTGTCTGTCATCAGATATGACAGACAACAAAAAATAAAATACAACATTTTTTCCATCCCACTCAAAGTGATCACATCCAACAGCTTTGTCCCATTAAAACACATAACACATATTACCCCTCGCTGACTCACTCTGAGCCCGTCTGGAAGGGAGTCTGAATCAGTACAAATCACCCGGCCAGCAGTTTCTGGACTGACTAAGCCTGCTTTTATTATGTTGTCTTTGAAATATACTTTGTATTCTGTGTTTTCATAGCGTTGGTGACAAGGGACCGCTGTTCTTTCGTTTTCTCTGCTATAACCCAAATGATTCCACTCATAAAAAGGTTTACTGATTGGCTGGTTCAGGTGTGCTGGAGCAGGAAAAAAGCAACATTCAAACAGCTTTTAAGCACAAAAGAGTGGGAAGACCTCAGTTAGTTTCTTTCACACTAATAATGTCCATGTGAAAGGTTTGCAGGCTTTGCATGTCTTGGATAAATGTGTTCCCAATATAGGAATCGAGTGTGTGTTTATACTCTGCAATAAAAGTGCAGCATAACTTACAGAGTAGCACTGATTTCAGATTGACCAAATCTAGTAACACCTAACTCTGTGTTTACATCCCCTAATAACCAATTCAGTTCTGCCCAACCTGAACCTGTCCATTTCCAGCCATCTCAAATCAATTCAGTTCCAGTCAACTCAAACCAATTCAGTTCCAGTCAACTCAAACCAATTCAGTTCCAGTCAACTCAAACCAATTCAGTTCCTTTTAACTCAAACCAATTCAGCTACAAAATCTGCAAAGGAATCACTCCAGAAACTGCAAGCATTCTGATTGCCCTCTGCAACTGTAAGAGAACGTGGGTGGATTAACACACGGAAATAGCGCAACCCCTAAACAACCTTCTGAAAGGCTGCAAGGACTCAAAAGACATTGTCAACTTGGATGAATGACAACTGGAAGCATTCCAAAGGTGGAAAGGCATGTCTCCTGCCTAGGGCATTGCAGACACGGGTCAATTGTTCACTCCAAATGTCCATGTAGCCAAGCATGGCTACATGACAGCTGCCTTGATGCAAGACTGCAGAGGCCTACAGAGAACAGCAGGTTAATATTTTATCCAAAATGGACCATGTGGCATTAGGATGGGGACCCTGTCTATTATTGTTCAAGCACTTAGTTCTGAATTAAATCTTGGTACTGCAGTGTCCCCATGCTGTTCACACCCTGTCAACATTGAACAGAGCTTCACAAGTCATGGCCCTCAGATATGCTAAATGGTCAACACACTTGGAAACAGCAAGCACTGTGCTTCAGACAGCAACTTCAAGCAATCCCACTGCCTTGATGCCTGAATGCACAGGAGGCGATCATGAAAATGCGAAAGTTAATGAAGCCGCTTATACCTAAGAGACACCAGTCCTGAGCTTGTTCTGTACACAGACGGTTCGACTACGGTCGAGGAGAAGTTTGATATGCTGGATGGTTGGTGACCACAGACAAGCAGATTACAAGCAGAAAGGAATACAACAACCAGACCACAAGGCATTAATTGAAGCATGCAAAATTGGCAAAAACCTATCAGCTAATGTACAGAATATACCAAGTCACAGTATGCTAAGTTGACTATGATTTTGGACTCCTCTGGAGACAAAGAGTCAATGGAAAACCAACAAAAATGGAGAACTGCTGAAGAACGTTGGATGCAATTAAATTTTCAATCGAAGACCCAGTCATGTAATGCAAAGCACACACTAAAGCTGACGTTCTGGACAGCTGAGGAAATGCCCAAGCTGATGAGGCAGCTAAGGGCCTCCAGAGGAGGCAAGGGAAATTGCTTTGCTAAAAACAATGTAAATAGGGCTGAGGAAACAGAAACTGATGAAACCTGCCAACAGCTAAGAGAACTGACACGTGAAACATGTGAGTGTATCAAAGACATGCAGAAAAGCAGGCCGGCAGATGACTAAGTGCTTTGGATGGAAAAGCAGCAAAACATCATAGAGACAGCATCTGGAGATATGAAAACGGACCAAGGACGGTAGCACCATCATCATTACTTTCATATCTGTCAGGCCAGAATTCACTCAGATGATCACATCCGTCTAGAAAAGATGATTCATTGATTTATTCAATTCTGGAGGAGCCCACAATTCACAAGCACAGCACATGGTCAGACATGACGCCTATGCTCATTGTAGTAGCACCTGTCCCACCAGGTCCTCCAATCAGTTCAGTTCAAGCTAATCCAAACCAATTCAGTTCCAGTCAGCTCAAACTGATTTAGTTCCAGTCAGTTTAAGCCAAGTAGAACCAGTTTAGTTGAAGCCATCTTAAACTAATTCAATTCCAGCCAACTCAAACCAATTCAGTTGAAGTCAGTTGCATTCTAGTAAACTCAAACCAGATTTGTATCTCAAATGAACAGGATTCAATATTTTTTAATGGTTTTTCATTTATATTTTTTATTTGGCGTGTTAAAAGGAAATAAAATCTGCAAGTTTAATGAGCGTATGTCATGATTCATTCTTTGGTTAAAAAAAACAGTGTCATTTTCTTTCCACACATTCTGCAGCGTGTGGCGTGAGCAGGTAGCAGGTCAGTACCTTGCAACTACTATTTGAGTCTGTGCAGGTGTATTTCAGGACAAGTTCCTGTGGAGATGTAAATTAAAATAAAAAGCAGTAAATCATGGTGTGGAGGGTCCATATGTTCATGCAGGAGCTTTTCTGGGGAGCAAGCCCAGAAAGAGGAAAACCTGCGGAAGGTAAACTCCTGAGGGAGGTGCTGGGGAATGTTTGGCAGGAGCTTGTTGTTTTTGTTTGCTCTGAAGGGCAACCTTGAAGTGAACACTAACTCAGAGTATGCGGTATGCCAGAGGAACGAGGACAAAACTCACTGTCCACACTGTCCATTTGCAGGGAGTGGATGGCCGTGACCCACTGCAGCACAGTGAACATGGCTGATGCGCTATAATAAGACATAATTAAGGAATTAATTGCTGCAGAAAAACTAAAAGCTGTAATGATTATTACTACTTACAAATGTTTACATATATGTAATAAAAATGGGACACATTAACATATTAGATATAGAAGCTATGTATAAATATATATGTAACTGACTTTTCTTTATAGACTGTAGAACACATTATTTAGCCATAAAGCTCAAACTATGGGTTCTGCAGACCATAAAAAAGAAAAATGTCACCCAGTTCTTTAAAATCACAAGAGTCTGGTTTATAGTTTATAAATCTCTGGGGAAAAAAGCATTCTTCAACAGGATAATGATCCCAAGCATTCTTGCATTCTTCAAAACTCTGTCAAAATTATATCCAGTCCAACGAAAAGCAAAAAGTTTTGAGAATTATGTCTTGGCCTCCTCAGTCTTTCTCCCTTGGAGCTAGCATGGGACAAGCAGGACTGACAAGTTCAAAACGAGTGTCCAGTAAATGAGGCTCAACTGTTTGCATGCTTGAAAAAATGAGGACTTTGGCAAAATTACTAATAAAATTGCTGGAAAGGACGTCCCAAATCTGTGCTGCTGCGATAAAGAGTAGTTATTTTGATGAAACTCGCATATAAGCTTTTGCAGTTACATTGTTGCATTACACTTTAAGTATTTTGCATGCTTTATTGTAATAACATTTTGTTGTTTATCCAAGAGTGGGCTTACACTTCTGGCCTGAAGTATATGCAAAATACCCTATATACATTAAAAAGAAGCTGTGTGTGTGTGTGTGTGTGTGTGTGTGTGTGTGTGTGTGTGTGTGTGTGTGTGTTTGTATGTGCCAGAGAAAGAAATTTTAAATTAGACAAAGATATGTATGCGTAGGTGTGGATTTATATTTATGACCATGTATGTCTGTGCATGTGTTTCTCTCTTTGTGAGGACAGAATGTTTTCATAATGTCACGAACACTGAAAAATGAAGTGTGTAACACACATCACCATATAAATTCATGAGTCAATTTGCGTAAAAACACATGCAAACATACACACACATACACAAATACACCAGTAAAAGTGTTGTTTGCGTACACACAAAATATCGTGACTTTTTCTTCATTGAAATTAGTCATTAAAATGTGGTAAACCAATTTAAAACTATACAATACTGTTACAGTTTAGAATGACTTTATTGTGAAATGCTCAGTTTTTTGTTTGCAGTGGTGAAAGGAACCAGACATCTGCATCTAGAAGCTCCTTCACTTAAAAGTTTGATGCTTTGGTGCTTGTTCATTTATCCATAAAGCCATGAAATCATAAACACCACTCCTGAGAATACGTTATACTCCACTGTCCCAACATCCATGGGTCTCACTGCATGGATATTTTACCGTTTTGGCACTACAGTCAAGGGCACTTGTGCCTTTCATTATGCATGTGGGTTATTCTGAAGATCAAAGGAAGTAAAGCTCTGAACAGAGATCCCCCGTTCCTGTTAATGCTGACATCCATTGCACAGGATCGATCATGGTTAGGCGTTAAAACATAAAGGGCTGGATTTACAAATGGAGTGCAGAAAGTATTTTCTGTGGAAGAACTCCGCTGGGAGGCTGCAATTTATTCAAGACCAGGCTTAAGCTGAGTCCAGAAAACAGGCCCCGAAGGGTACGCACAGGTTTACTGCAGCGGAGTTCAGCATTGTTTTTGTGCTGAATGAGTGGATACAGTGTATATATTTTTTTATGTATACAATATACAGTATACAGTATACAATATACAGCACATATATCGTATATGTATATCATATATTTATATTTATATGTCAGTGATATGTCAGTGAGTATATAGAGTAGAGGGAGAAAAAATGAACAGTCCCTAATTTATGAGGAAGTTTCATTTTTATGGAGACAGAATATCAACCAAAAACTGCCTTCAGATCATTAATAAGCTCCTCCTGTGTAGTTCTGGGCTAATCCCTCACATTACTCATGATCATACTCACCCCATGAGGCAAGATACTGCATGGAGCTCCAGACTGAGGACAACTGATGGTCATTATATATTACTTCCATTTCCAAATAATCACTCAAATAAAAACAGTTGTCACCTTCTCACCAAGCTTCTTGCTGATGGTCTTGTAACCCATTCCAGCCTTGTGCAGGTCTACAATCTTGTCCCTGACGTCCTTAGACAGCTCTTTGGTCTTGCCCATGCTGGTGGAGAGGATGGAATGGAAGAAACTGATTCTGTGCTCAGGTGTGCTTTATACACATAAAGAGTTGATAGACTGATTGTAATCTGTGTGCAACGTGAGCACACAGCCAGTCTGTGGGAGCCAGAAGTCTGACTGTAGAGGATCAAATACTTATTTCACTCAATGACATGCAAATCAGTTTAGAACTTTCACGTAACATATTTTTTCTTGATTTTTTATGCTGATATTCTGTCTCTCTATAAAAATGAAACACATAAATTACACAAACTTCAGCATTACACAAAATCAGCAGGGGATCAAATCATTATTTCCCCCACTGCATATCATGTATGCAGTCAGTGAGTATAGACTCATACAGTGACAGCTCTGAAGGTTTTGCTTTAAAAGTTGTATTTGTTTTACAGGGGCTACAGTGACTGGTTCTATTAGAGCAGCACACAGCAGGCTGCAGCAGAGCTTCAGCCTGGATCTAGTAGGGGGTTGGAGGGATGTTAATATGTTTCTCCTGTGTTTCTTCGTAAATTGAAACATGTGCCAGATGTACAATTTAGTTCACTATTTAAAATGAACTTTTATTATTAAAGTCATTGTGTTGAAGAATCGTTTAGCCACAGAGCTTCAATGTATCCAGAATCATTACATGTTACATTCTAAATCTGGTCTGGCTGAGGCTAGCTGGAGCTGGAGCTTTCAGCACTTTAAATACTTCCATATCCCACACTTCTTCCTAGAAATTTAAAGAGAGTTGGTAAACCTGCTGGGGGTAACATTGTGCGGCTTCTTTGCTGACATGTTGGGTTATTAAAAGTTTGCAATCTAAATCCCAATGAGAGGGTAAAAATGAAATATAATATGAGATCCTCTTTTTTGACAATGTTAAACTGTGTCATTCTTTGTTATTTGAAAGTATGTAAGATTTTTGGATATGATATTTGAGATGTGGAGAGCAGTGAGGTCACAAGGGGAGCTAAAGAAAGAGGGCAGAGAGAGAGAGAGAGAGAGAGAGAGATAGAGATAGATGCTCTGTTGCAGTTTTGTAGCTAAAGGCAAAGCAGTCAATCACACACTCTCCCTAGTGAAGCCCCAGCTGCCTACGAACACACACACACACACACACACACACACACACACACACACACACACACACAGTGTGCTACACTGTGAGCCATCTGCTGAGGCTTTTGGACTGGCAAAAAAGCACCAACCATGCTGGCACTGTTTACACTCTCTCTCTCTCTCTCTCTCTCACACACACACACGCACACACGTACACACAAACACATGAAACCACTGTGCGGAAAAAGAGCCACTGACCTTTCCCATTCTTACATCAGTGACCGCCAATGATCCATCACTACTGCTGAGCGGCACTGCGACGATCAGGGAGTTTCCTCCGTCCAGAACACTTTATCTTCAGCTGGTCTTTAATGGGATCACGCTGCGTATGGCAAGGAGATACAGCCCAGTACTTGAACTGGAAAGTTTGCTAGCTTTGTTAAAACTGTTTTTAGGTACTGAATTTGTATTTCTTTGACTCATATTCCCAGCAATGGAAATATAACAAAAAATGCAACATTTACCTGCAACCACATCCTACAACATAACTGGTTAGAAGACTGTTTGCTGGCTACGTTAGCTAGGCAATTTTCTCTGTAAACATTAGCAAGCTATGCAAGCTGATTAGATTGGGCTGTTCATTTGAGAAACATCACTTGGGCAAGTTCTGTGACTTAGCTGTATAGCTGTATTCAGCTGTTCTGTGACTCAGCTGTCTCAGTTTATCACATACTACAGTTTATTTTGTTTATTTATTTACTTTATTTTTCCATTTCAAATGTGCAGAGTGTTAGGAACTGTGTTGTTCTCTGCAGAAAACTGAAAACCTTGGATTCTGGGTATCTGGAAGGAAAAGAGCATTAAAAACCTCCCCCAAACACTCATCTTGACACACATACCCACCAGTATTGGCATCCCCCATAGCAGTGGGTATCTCTGGGTTAGGAGCCCCCCCCCCACTGCAGTTTTCTCTCTAAAACACACACAGGGACGTCAGTGTTCTGACATCCATGAAAATGCTTCTACATATAAATAGCGTGTGTGGGGGGAAGGGGACATGTCTCATAAACAGCTTTAGGCTCCAATCAGGGATGGCTGGCATATCACAGGTTTTCTTTAAGCTCTGCAGTAATTTGGACTTGAGGAATAACCACAGCATCTCCTTTCACCTTCTCACTGAAGCTACAGCGTTTGAGTGGAATTCAGGGTTCATTGTTTTTCAATTTCATTATATTTTTTAAGCTCACTTTATGCTTACAATTTAATTTTAACGTTATTTCATTTTTTTAAAATCATTTTGACAAATGAAAATCTATTTTTTTTGGACCAGTTTAAAGAAGATTAAAGTAAGTTTTTAGACCAGTTTGGAAATTTAATATTTTTTTCTATGTACAGGGAGTGCAGAATTATTAGGCAAATGGGTATTTTGTCCACATCATCCTCTGTATGCATGTTGTCTTACT
>JBBPDH010039117.1:0-10098 GCA_037974565.1 Clupeocharax schoutedeni | reverse complement strand
TACCTCACTGTACCTCACCTGCCTCTGTACCTCACCGTACCTCACCTGCCTCTCTGCCTCACCTGTCTCTCTACCTTACTGTATCTCACCTGCCTATCTACCTCAATGTACCTCACCTGCCTCTCTGCCTCACTGTATCTCCCCTGCCTCTTCACTGTCTGTTATTTATGTCCATGTACATCAACAGCAACTACAGCACATTTTACAGTACATATTCTGTTTTGTACATTTAAACACTTCAGACATTTCAGAGGCACATGAAAATTTTAACTATAATACTTGTTGTACTTGTATAACTGTATAACTGAATCACAATGTACTGTTACTATTAACTGACAATATAAGGGGACTGGTAAAGATCCCAAAATGGACCTTTCAGATTTATCAACAGACTCTACTCAAATACGCTGATAAGCCAAGGAATCTGCTAAGAAACTCTCTGTTGTCCGTGCCTTTATCCCTACAAAGTTTGAACATGTGAGGTATGTGTGATGCAATTTCACAGCACCCAGCAGTTATTGTTTGGCCAAATCCTCTCAAACTGAAAGGGATTAAAAGAACAGTCAGTTCATTATGTCAGAAAAAGAGCATTAACTTATGCATTAACGTTTGAGATTTTGACACAACAGGCTGGAGGACAACCAAAACAGAGAACATACTAAAGCCACGGTGCAGCTGTGAGTGCAGATGGCACTGGCACAGATCTCTGTTCAAATTCTGTTCAGTAACAGACTCCTACACATGTTGCAGCTGGCAGGGAGCCTTCAGCGACATCTTGAGATGGCAAAACTTCCTGGAAGTGTCTGATGTCCAAACTGAGCCAATACACTGCCACCAGTCGTCTATTCAACATGCCACTTCACAGCTTGTAAACTTTGAGGGAACAGTTTTATTCCAATGTTGGCCTAATCATGCGGATTACTAACATCTAAGGCAAAGCATTAGGTTTTAATTAAACGAGTAGTTAAAAACAGCTCCATCATAAAGGTTAGTCTGATGCTGCTTTGTTGTGCAATTTCTCATTGGCTTTAAATTGTTATGTGTAGCAAAATCCTTATGTGTAGCACTATGTATATCATTATCTTGTTATGATATGTAAGAGTCTATTATGTGCAATATGTGCAGCTCCTTATCATATGCTAAAACCTTATCATTATGTGCAATATCTTGTTAAGTGACCATTTTGTCATATGTGAACACACCATAGCACAAAATTCTTCCTCTGCATGTAACCCATTTACCAGGTGAAACGTAGTGGCCAGGAACACAGCGCCCAGGGAGCAGTGTGTAGGGATGTCACCTTGTTCAAGGGAACTTCAGTGGTGCCACTAACAGTCCTGGGATCCAAACCCACAACTTTCTGAATACAGGGCCAACTCCCTAACTGCTAAGCCACCAGCTGCCCTATTCAACACATTATTTTGTTCAATAGTCTTACCCTGTTTGATATTGTGTGCAGTTTTCTTATTGGATGCTAAATCATTCCATTATGTGCAAATCTTGAGGCTTACTTGTATGTCTTAGTTTTGTCCAACCAGATGCCACAGATGAGAGAGCCCACCATACCAGCGATGACAATAGTTAGGCCAATTCTTCCAGCATTCACTTCTTCCCCCTGACAGAGAGGAGGAGGGGGTCATGAGATGGACTTATTGTAGCTCTTGTATTGGACATGGGGTACCACTATGAGATTTAACCAAGCTGATCATTTTTTGACTCACATAATGAGACAGATTTCAGCTCTAGTAGGCTACTATGAGGCGTTCAGAAGAGGAAAATTGCAAGTGTAAGTTTGGCTCAGTTCGACAGGTTTAACAGCATAATTGCTACATTTAGTAATCAGGTGAAGGTGTAAAGTGTTCGGCTTCAAAGTTGTGCCTGAGTAGACAACACAGGATGGAGGTGGCACTCACAAATCCTGGAACTGCCTACTCACTGGTGTATTTACATAAGTTTAGTTTCTGCTAGGTTTTCTCCATTTGTTCACTCTGAGAAATGGCAGCTGCTTTACTTTGATGGCCCGAACTTGGGATGCATCATTTGAGAGACCTGGTTTTTAAGCATTAATCTACGATGTATTCCAAATGACAGAGAAGAGAAATGTTTACATTGACGATCAAAGTATTAACATAACTAGCCAGCAACAAATTCTACCTAAATATTGTTTTTTACAATATATTTGTTTTCATTTGTATTTTGATATTTAAAAATATAATTCAGTTAAATGTACTAACATGGTCCATTAGAGGGCCACAGGTTGAAATCACCTACAAATTCAGTTACAAACCATCAAAGCATTTATCTGACAGAAAAACCTCATCCAAAATTTGAAAAGCTTAACTATTATTATTTTCACCCTGAAAAGGCATAACTATAAAAGCAGGCCTGTGATTATGAATATGATTGTACACTTGTTGTTTAAAGCCCTTTGCGTCTTTGGTGTGGCTCTACCAACTCCACAAAGCATTATCTTAGAGTAAGAGAAACGTTTAAGAACAATAACTATATGTAAAGAAACATTCGACCTAGAATGTTACGTAAACTAATTCCAGATAGACCTTTATATGGCTCATTGGCCATATAAAGCTTTAGTCAATTTCCAAAAAGATCTGGAGATCTTTAGTGAGTCCAGGTCAAAGGCTTGTCATCGGAGTAATTACTCATCTGTAAACAGACATTTCAGGCAGAAAGTACCCAAACCAAAAGCCTTAGGAAGGACAATGTGTGAGACAGCAGTATCTTATACTGCAAAAAAATACTTCACAGGTACATTTCTGGTCACAATGGAACAGTTCTAAGTTTTAATGAGTTTTAAAGGTACACTGAGGGGCACTTACCTGGGGGAAAATATTGGCCCTATGTATGCCCTTTCATAAAAAGCCATGGTAGTTTGTATGTAGTCAGTACAACTTAAAAATCCATTGCTCTTATACTTTAAGGCAAGTAATTAATTTACCAAAGGTACTGAAGATGTACCCTTGGGGCACCTCCACACTGTTTTTCTGTATCTGTATTTGAGTGTCCCTGTAATAGGCTTAATAATGTCTTAACAAACTCTTTATTCATAGGCTATTTTTTATGTTATATTTTGCATTCTACTATGGAATTGTATTATTCAGTGCTATGTGACATCTGTCTGTGAAAAGCATTTTTATAAATAAACGTACTTTCTTACTACCAAGGATTAATTAAATGGAACAAACCCCTCAGGACCCCCCCCCCCCCTTCCCATCTTGTGTAACATCAATTCTTTAAGCCATTAGACATATGCAGAAATACTGTACTGCCCAAAGGGATGCATAACTAAAGATGACATGACATCCACATCTCAAAGTTCTTATGACTCATGTAGAGAGTGTGGCCTGGGAGATAATAGTAGAGGTGGATTAGATAAGACTGACAGTGACTCACAGGGTAGTGATCAATAATCATCCGGTTCAGCAGAGTAGACACAGCGTAGAAACACCCAACATTTAGTCCTGCAGGAATAAAAAACAAGCTTGCTTCACAATCACTGATAAATATACATTAAATCATGAATGATTTCTTGTTTCCTCTTATTCCACTTATTCTTATTCATTCTCCTGCTTGAATATGTTTCTATGAGATGTGTTTTCCTGAATGGATGACATGGAAAAGCTACAGTCATAACAGAAAAAAATGAATAAAGCCCTAATATTGTGAACTTCAATATCTAGTCTTTGTTAATAATCAACTGGGATTGATTTCTGGAATTCAAAATCAACATTAGTTTTAAATCATACGAAACATCTGGGAAAGGGACTTTCATCTGTACACAAACTCCATGGAGGGTTATCAGGGAGGTCTTTTTATTCTGGGTTGATTTTTAATACTGTATATGGGCAATGTACAATAAACAAATGGTTAAAATGCTCCAAAAGTTTTTTGAATGGTTAAGTGAAGCACTTACCTTCACTCTTAGGGGAAAACCTCCAGTTTTTCAACATTTTCAGCATATTTCAGTGGTTAAACCATTTCAGTACACTTGTAATGTAAACAGTTCAATAAATACCTAAACAATTTAGGGTTTGCTGCTGAATGGTTCATTAAACAGAAACATAATGACTTAGATTTCTTTACAGTGGTGGTGCTTGGAAGCAGGGGTCGACGTCTACGTAACACAAACATAACCATGTTATTTCCTATGCAAACCCACCTGTGAACCTACATGTGCCTTCTCAGTGTTTATATATGCTGATAATGACATTGTGGTAAATCTGAAAAAAGTTTTCTCTCAGGAACATTTTGCCTTACAATTCCCTAACTGTACCCGTTTCTGTAAAGTGTGTAACTATAATAAGTGTATAAATGTATAACATTCTGTGAGGCAGAGACATTAGATGCTACTGATGTGTGGTTCCATTTACTTCCACACTGAAAAAAGTGTGTTTGTGTCTTACTGTGTATACGACTTACATAAAATGTACAATGTTTATATATGCTGGATTATAACTCATATGTAGTTTATAGAAAAGTCAAACTGCATTTAAAATGCATATTAAATGCATACAACACGAATCTTTCATAGTTTTGCAACATATAAGCAACATATAAGCATTGTAGAGGTATGCTTTATCCATGCATGAGGACAATTAGAAATTGGCCATTTTTGTGGTATGTCCCACATAAGATTTGCTTCTGGCAGTAAAGGTTTGGTATCAGAATTTTAGACGTTTTATGTATTTCTTCTTCATAGAGAACAGAAAAAACAATGTTAACGCCAAGATTCCAATGAGATTAACGGCATTAAAAAAAATTATCTATGCCCACCTCTAGTTGAAATACATTCAAGAACTGATATTTTAATGTTGATAAAGTGTAAAAAGTAGTGCATTAAATGTACAAATACACTTACAGTCAAAGAAAACTCTAAGCAATTACAAAATTGATTTAATTCATTCATGTGTAAATGAGGTTTAAATCAAGTTTGTGCTAGAGATACTGACAAGTATGTAATCATAATCAAATGTTCTAATAGAGAATGTATAAAATGTGTTTTTGGTTGAAAATAGAAGCCCATCATCCTAAAGAATCCCTGACATTTTGTCTTTATCCTTTATCATGAGTACAGATGTGTACAGTCTGAAACAGCTCTGGATGAATGTGATTTTAAAGGTACCATAGGTGATGACAAGCAAGACAAAAGGCTTGTTGCAGATGAGCCTCCCAATTGAAGAGAGGTAGGAGTAGTCCTGGGGGGACATGTTTCTCATTGCTGCCTGCGCCTTAGAGGGAGGTATGTCTGGCCTCTCCTGGAACACTAGACCACAGAAACAGAAGCTGTCAGTTGAGCTCCCTTACCATATGAACAGCCTAACACACCAGTTTTCTCTTTTCTTAATCATATGAATCACAGGATGTAATTTGCATAGTCAGACTTAAAGGCACAGTACAAAAAAAACACATACTGTGCCTTTAAGACTGACTATGCAAATGACCTCTGTTCCGATTGGACATACTGTTCGGTGCCTCAATAAGACAGCAGCCTGAGCTGAAACACTCATTATAACTTCAGTATAAGTTTAAATGAATTTCTGAAATCTTAATAGAATATTTAAATGCATAGGTTGTGACATTACAAAACAATTAATTAATTGTTAGCTGTTTCTGCAGTTTTACTCCACAATGGACCATACACACTCAATAGTGAATGGTGCATTTTAAAACTTTAACAGTATTTATGTACAATGTAAAAAAAAAGTGAGGATAGATCAGATGATATGAGCTCATTAAGTTACATTAAAATCACCATTTTCATTCTCCTGCAAAGTTTCCCCTTCAGAGATATGAGGTTTTGTTCTAATAAGTATTAAGGAAGGCATAATGCCATCACATCACAGCCAGATCTGAGAAATGAGTGTTTATATGGACATTCCGTTGTTAGTGCACACAGTGGGGTCATGTCTGAGTTTCCACTGTGTTTTTCTCTCTCCTCTAAGGGCACAATTAAGACATGAACACAGACAGGACACGCCTGAGCTCACTGGAGAAATAAGATAAGCAGAGCTACTGGAGGAGGGACCATTCTTTTCTGTCAGTCCCCTAAACAAGCCTGCAGCTCCCACTGCCCCTAGACACAACATGACAGTGCATGATCCGTGACATCAGCATGTAACACACCGCCCAAGCCGAACACATGTATATAAAAACATATGTCACAATATTAATCACATCTAACAGACACAGATGAAATGTGAGTCAAAAATATGATTATTATATCACCATTACATCTGCAATGTGGCTATCAATGACTGATTAGCACATCAGAAAAATATTCAGTCATTCTGTCTTATATCTGTCTCTACTGCTAAGTAACCAAATGAGAAGGTCTGAGACATAAAGTGATGGTATATATTATCTGTGTATAAAATATTAGTCTGTATTCTGAGTCACGGTGTCTGGTAAGCAGTAGGATGAGGTGGCAGTGACACCGTTTCAAAGACTTTGGAACCTGAATTCTACACCCATGTAAACACAGACAACGTCTAAACACACACCGTACTTGTGTGCGAAAGTCTGAGCAAAAGAAATGTGTACACATTGTGTTAATTAAAGCACAATTACTGTTTGTTTGTGAACTCTAGGTCTAACTCTAGGTATAGTTTATTATATATAAAAAAAATAATTTCCCTTGACTTCTCTAAGACTTATGATGTTCTTCTCTATGGCTCATGTATTGTTGGGTTAGGCGTTGGCTAGTTATTATGTGACAGTTGTTGTATAGATGCTCTGACTGCAGTATCTTGGTTAAATAGTTGACTGTTTTTCAGGTAAGAAACAGTTGCGGACTTCTTAAGCACTGATGTACGTCGCTCTGGATAAGAGCATCAGCCAAATGCTGTAAATGGAAATGGAAATGGAAATAAGAGTTGTACCATATATATCCTTTTACAACAGAATAGCAATATTGTGATAATTATTTTTTTCTGTATCTCACTGACCTATAACATTTCCTTCTTTTCTGATATGTTAACTGAAGATTCGCTTAAAAAAACTGAAAAGCTGAAAAGCAAACCTATTAGGCAAACAAAAGGCATTTTTATATCAGAAAACAACATTTCATCAATTTTGTGCTACACACTGCCAGTTCAATAAGATAAAACAGAGATGCATGTTTGTCCTGAAAATGTGGTGTAACAAGATCATAGTTTACATTTTATGCATTATTTCTGACATGCTTTATTCTACAATGGGTAGACCTAGCATGGTAAACCTAGTGGGGGTCTAAGTGACAGTGAGGGTTTTAATGATCTTACCAATGATAACCAGAATGAAGATGAGTGTGGCCACTCCAGCTGTGATGTAGAACATGATACTGATGTGGTGAGCCAGCTCATCCAAGTTATCCACATTGGGCACGAGAATAGGTGGCACCAAGAACCCAATGGCAATGCCAAGCTGTGACAGAAAGGGAAATGAAAGGACAGTGCTAACTCACTAACATTTAACCATATCTCACATTTATTCATACAATTTAGTGTTAGAATTAACTTTTGTCACCAAAATCTTCTTTCCTGTGCAGGTTTTCTATCACTTTCTATGAGTTTTTCTTCCATTTCAACTCCCTAAATCAGCTGATGATGCTAACACATGATCTCTTGAACTCCAGGCCATTGAAAAAAAGACCAGGATTCCCATTTATTGAATGATCGAAAGAAGCCTTAGACATTCATGACGCCGTTCTTGCCAGATCCGGCAAAACTGACATAAAGGGTAAATCTGGTCCCATTCACTGCTTGAAAATACAGCGTTATCTCTCCTTTAAAACATAAAGTAACAAGAAGGACCAAATATGCACCTTCAAATTTGCCCATCAGAAAGAAGCACCAGGTCAAAGTTTCAGTGTGACCAACAGTGTGACATCCTCGCTTTATTTTTAATGGCTTAAATTTCAAAACACCACGGTGCTCCTTGCACAGCCTGCTACACAGTGTGCTAGAAATAAAGTGCACTCAGTGCACTCTCTTAACCAGTGCGCACCCTCTAAAATATCCTAATAAAAAGAAACAACAATACTGGACAAGGGAACATTAAATTAGCACAAAAACAAACATGTGGACATCTGGTTTCCAACAACTCCAGTGGAGAAGGCAATGGACACTGCTTGATTACCAAACCATACTGAGGCTAAGCAGGAAGGTATACCCAGAATGTATAATGATGACGGGAACATGCTGGTGTTCCTACTTGAGCCCCACTTAAAAGTAGAGCACCACTACATGTCCGATGCCATAGCTGCTTAGGATATACATTAGAGGCAGCAGAGAGGGATGTATGTAAGTATGCAAATCTTAAAGGCGCCAGTTAATGTGAAATAGAGAGGTAATTTTTTCTCATGCGTAAAAACACAGCACAGCATATTTTCATGGAATATGAGCTTACGAGCAAAAGTATGACCCAACAATCCTTGTAGAGTTTGGTCTGCACCAGAGCAACCAGGACTGCTGTATCTGATGGCCAGCTAACTCGATAACATAATGTAGCAATAATGAGGGACAGCTATGGGTGCCCATTAGAGCACATATGAGCTATACATTACAAACCATAGGTTTGTAAAGAGAAAAACTGTACAAATGCAATAATCAGAAATACGGTATAGCAATTTAATCATGTAGTCAAATTACTGCGAATAGCTACCATAATCTCGTAACTCAGGTTTATGTTCCTCAAACTGAATTGTGTGTTTCCTCAAATTGAAAGTTGGATAAAAGTCTCTGCCAAATGCATGTAATGTGAATAAACAGTGAATTAGTGGGTAATAAATCACAGTTTTTTTATAGCTGCATATGGGCAAGGGAGTGTGCAAGGGACACTTGGTTGCCATCCATGGCTGGGTGTCCAAGGGAGCACTATTGGCATTGCTCTCTCTGGGGTAGGATGGGCACCATCATCCAGCTTGAAGCTAGCACTTAAACATCTGTTTGCTGATGTAAAGAACTGGTGGTCACCTGTCAGTGTTCAACGCTAGCGATCTAGTCATCTAGAGCAGTGGTCCCCAACCTTTATTTGGTCACAGACCGGTTTAATATCAGAAACTATTTTCACGACCCGGCATTTAAGATAAATATACGTATGCGTATTCATACAAATCAATGATATGCATAAAAATGGGGATATTTTAAAAATATTATAATGGGGTATCTTTAAAATATAATAATAAGCGTAAATCCAGTGTGCTCTCGCAGCTTTATTAACAGCATTTTCATAACAACGAGCCGACAACAGAACACGGGTAACATCCACAGTTTTTTTTTCTGTGCAGCCCGCAGACCGGTACCACGTGACCCGCGGCCCAGGGTTTGGGGACCACTGATCTAGAGTGATTGGAAGAATCCTAGTAAGTAGGTGGAATTAAAATTGTAGAGAAACCTGAATAATGCAAAACAAATGACTGCATGAGGAGTAGTGTTATATTTGCTGCTCTCAGTGATAGTAAACTAAGAGTGCATATATGTTACGGGTTAAGTAAATAAACTGGGCTATGTAAAGCATATCCACATGCTGCTGGTTCTTGACAACAGGCGTTCTTGCTCTGTCAGATAAAGTGTCAAAATAAACATTCCAGTCATATGGACTTACTGTATCTCAAAACATCTCTAAAATGTTCCTAAATTGGTTTTGAAATGGATACAGTATGCACTACTTGACCTGATATATAAGTACTAATAAATCTTAGTTTTATAATATAGTAAAAAGTATCTATTTGACATGCATGGCAAAAAATATTTTGTATGTGTACAATACAAAACAGCATTTTAGAGATTTTTATAACAAATACCTTAAATAAAACACAAATCTGCAGAACAGAACTGCACAGTGTAGTGTGACGGGTCCATATATGTCTCAAGTAACTTCTCAAAGTGCATTTTAGAGAAGAAAGGATAAGATACTGACATTAAGACATTCTACGTTATATAATGTGCCAACAGTTGAAGGGCTTCAATTCACTAATAGAAAGCTTGACTTGTTCTGGGAGGACATATACAGTTGTAAGAAAAATTATGTGAACCCTTTGGAATTATACAGATTTCTGCACAGATAGGTCATAAAATGTGATCTGATCTTCATCTAAGTCAC
>JBBPDH010039097.1:0-10101 GCA_037974565.1 Clupeocharax schoutedeni | reverse complement strand
ACATAACCGGGTAAGTTCAAGAGTAAGTTAGTGCAGAACTTACCCGGTTATGTAGCATAACCTGCTTTCTGGAATACGCCCCAGATCTTGACACTACTTCTCACTTGGCCTCAGAATCGTCAAGGTGTATTTTGGCAAAGCTCAACCGAGACTTGATGTGACCTTTTTGACTATTTTCTAGCCATATTCTCATAAAAGCCACATTTTAGAACACTTGCGACATTGTTGCCACATCCACACAGTGGCTATTGTTTGTCATCAACTCCTGTAACTGTTTCAAGGTTGCCATAAGCCTCTTGATGGCCTCTGTCTAGCTTCCTCCTCACTCTTTCCTCCAGTTTGGAAGGAATAGTAAAAAAAATAAATAAATCTATAGTTACAAATGGATATAAATGCAGTGATAAAATTGCCTCCAGTGAGAATTTTGGTTTGGTCTATTCCACAACTGCTTGGTTCATTATCCTGGTTGTCCACAGAATACTTAACAGACGTCTCCAGCACCACACAGTTCAAACATATGATCCTTCGCCTGCCTGCCTTTTTAGCGTCCTTGCTATAGGAAAAACAATCGTGCTGACCAATCCACATTTGGTTGCGAGGCTGATATCTTTGCTCTTCCAAATGTGGTTCATATGGACCATCGCATTTCTTCTAAGTGCTAGTGATCTCTTGATCTCATGGGTGCAGTCGCCATCACAGTCAGATTTGGAGACAGGAACGTTCAGTCCACTGAACTTTTAGGACTGTTCGGAGGATGCAGCCTGTGTTTTGAACTGTGTGTATGACTGTAAGGTTTGTTCTCTTGTACAGTTGTTCAGTACACTTTTGCATTTTCCTTGGCTGAAGCCTGACGAAACTGTTCTGTATGAAGACTGATATCGCAGGAGACTCTTTTTAAATGCTAGTAAGAAATCATTTCTGTGTGTTGATATCCTTCTGGTTTATTTGGCTCCTAGGTGACCTGGCTGTGTTCCATAACGATGTGGTGTTCTGGGTGACATTCAGCTGCATCGCTCTGTTTGTGCCTATTTTTTTCATCCGATGGCCAAGAGAGGTATCGACCAACATCCTCCAGTCTTGGGGTAGGGGGGCGGGGTGGGGGGGGTTTGTTTAGTGAGGCTTATCAGTGTAATACTGCGGGAGTGTAAGGTTCACATAAAATTCAGTTTCACTTTCTGGTGGTTTTATGCTGCCGCTAGTTCAGTTTTGTGGAGTTGTTCTGTCGGGAAACTCACGTTTTTCTAAGTGTTTAGTGGTTTTTCACTGGAACCTGAATTGAGCAGAAGAGAGGAGAACTGTAAAGTGTGTGTGTGTGTGTGTGTGTGTGTGTGTGTGTGTTTCAGGGTAATATAGTAACATGTGGCGTGCTGGGGGCATACGCAGTTGTGCTGGCTGTTAATGCCTACTCCTACACAAGCTTGTCTTACATCACTCTGGACGTCCTTAAACGCTTCCTCAACAATAACTTCAGCAGAGCCTTCATCTCGGTGCCGCTGCAGAACATAGGTATGACCTGGCCAACACACTCTCCCTGCCCTAGCTTCTATCAATGCCATGCCAATAAAGCAAAATTTTTTTAAAAAGGATTTCATACCCAACAGTTCAACACAGATTTTAGTGCGCTCAGATTGTAATTACATTCTACTCAAATACATGAACTAGTATTTACAGCATTTATCAAAACACGTGAGGATATTTGCATTCATTTTTTAATGGTTATTTATTTTGAAAGGAATGAATAACACTGTGTTAGTACCGTCACACAGTCATGATCTAATGTTCCTGTGGTTAAGTAGCTTCCTCAGTTTTGACCGTGGTGTTGTATCCTGAATAGGGGAAACGCAGGGGATTCATGATTCAAAAATGATTCTGAATATGATTTAATCCTAACATGCTGATTTCTGTTTATTATTTATACATTCCTAAAGCTTCCATAGAATCATTTTACCTCACGAAATAGTAATTCAGTGTACAGTTGTATGTGAAAGTTATAACACCCATGTCCTGAAAATTAGTGTTCATCCTCTTCAAGGAACTTAAAAAAAAAATTCTGTTTAAATGCATGTTGGACAAAGCAAAATGTAAATATGCTGAAAATATTACGTATGTTATGGTTTATTTGCTTTTCCCAGTGTGTTTAAATCAGCAAGTTATGAGTATTTGTGCATTTTAAAATAGAGGAATGTATACTTAACACTGGTACCATTTGACTGTACACTTCCTGGTCGCCTTTAGACGGGAAATGTCTCCAACAATCAAACATTAAAAACTTGTTTTAAATCAACATAAGCACTTAATTAAAGAATTTCCTTTGGGATCAATAACGTTTTCTGAATTTTTTTTTTCACTGTTCATTTTGATTTAACTTTAGTGTCACTTCCGTTTGAAGTTGATTGACACCGATGCTCTGCGGTTCCTCTCTCTGTCCTTCAGATTTCATCATGATTACAGTCTGGGTGGTTTTGGGGGTCTCGGGCATCGTGCTGCAGCTCTACCGGGAACGTTCGCGGCCCTTCTTCCCGCCCAGCCCGTATGTGATGTGGCGTCAGGAGCGTGAGCGCCGCAAAACCAATGTGCTGGACCCGAGCCATCACACGCCATCTTTCCCTGCTCGCCTGCTGGCCCGCATCCGTCAGCTCATGCGCCACACAGAGCCTGCGGGCGAACGCACACCCCTCCTGCTCTGAGCTTTCGCTGATCTTACTAGGGAAGGTTTACTGAGCCTGGACTGTTTCTGCTCTGGAGTCAGGACGTTCATGGCTGACCTGAAGAGTCCCATTCCAAAGGCCCAAAGGAGGCAGGAGGTCCTGTCAGGCTGCCCTGCTAAGAATAATCATGCTCAGTAGCTTGTTACAACGGCATCTTCTTGACTGTTCTTTTTCTTCACAGAGCATGGTGCCTGCAGGACCGAGCCCACCACACGATGGGGCATCAACGTGAACTTTTTCATAAAGAATTCCACAGGTCCTCTGTGGCTGGTCACCCTGGTTTGATTTCCATGGTGAATCTTGGTGGTGTACATGTCACTCTCTGGGCAGCATTTGGTCGAGTCTGTGAGCTTGTAATTGTGAAGAACACCGTCTGAATAATGTACTGACAGACTCTGGAAAGGACGATATTAATATATTCAATATAAAAGACTGGACTGGCCCGAAAGCAAGGGCCTCAGTAGTTTGAAAGGATAAGAGTATAAGCCCTTTGTTATTGGAGGTTAACTGTTTGCTGTTTTTAAGGATTCAGAGGACAGATAGACTGGAGTAAAAAAGGCAAAATGATTAGGTGGTTTTTAAAACCTTTTTTTTCTCTCTCTCTAATGGATTGCAGGATTGCCCAAAGAGCTGCACACATTTTAATGTAGCAATAAGCTTGTCTTGTTCAGTGTCCGGTTTTAAACTGTTTCCAGGAAGCCGCTCTTCAGTGTTACTTGATATTTTAAATCTGTTTTTTTGTTTTAAAGGTGAGTTGCCCAAAACTACAAGGATCACTATGAAGAGAAAGAGTGAGAGTCACCCCAATAGTTTTGTTGATCTTAACACTGCGATGCTTTTGGGAAACCAGGCAGAGTTTAACTTCTTCACTTGGGTTGTTTGCCCTCATCGGAGTCTCAGAATGATCGTCCTTGGACAGACAGCAGCCAAGATGTCAGCGGTTTATTAAAGTGGATAATTTTAATAAACAGCTGACATCTAGAACATACCAAAGTCTAGAACAAGAAAGATCCCATTTCATTTAACCTGCACTGTACATATTGATACTAGTGTTTTGTCACAGTTTGCACCAAGCTTAAGGGTGAATAGTGAATTTTATGTGGACAAAAATGTAGCCTTCTGCCTAAAGAATACCACTGTGTATTGGTCACTTGGGACCTGTAGGGAGGTTCATGCTTACTGCAGGAATTTGCACATCCAGGGTGTCCTGGAGATTAGTTTGTAGTGGAATTGATCTTCGTATTAGAACTGCATTTATGCGGACGAGTCCTAGAAGCCCTCTGCAAAATTTTTAAGAGAGAAGAGCTCTTACTTGAGCAAGATTATGTGAAATGTATACAGTCCAGATTTAGCTAAAAGAATCAGGGAGAGTAATTGCCATCTATGCCAGTACATTTTTCCTTATGCTCCCTCTGTTTCTTAGGTTTCAGACTCAAGCCCATAAGAAGATTGGGTTATTTTTTTTAGCACGAAACCCAGACTGCTAAACCTACATGCAGAACAGGCCGTGTACATGCAGTGTGTGCCATTTGTTTGGATGCCAGCGTCTGTCTTCTCAGGGTATTTGCAGCAGCACCACTGAATGACGTGGTCTAATGTAAACACTGTATACTGTCTCGTTACTGCAGTGTCTAATGTAGCTTCAAACAGAGGCTCAGACTTCCTGCTGCAATAACATCATGCTAGAATTTATTGTCCCGTCTAATGTCTTTTTTTTTTTTTTGCCAAAATGTTTAACTTTAAAGTTATTTTGTAATAGCTGTATGTAATAAAGTTGTTAATATGCCGTAATAACATTAGTCAGATTATTCTTGTTCATTTACCTGTACGTTTATTTGTGGGACCTTCATTAATTCCGGCTACTTAATTAAACTTTAGAATATATGGAGCACATTAATGTACATCTTAACCCTTTAAATTCCAGACTTTTAGTACATTTTTGCATTATTTGATGGTTGAGATGTAAATGTTCATTCAGAGTGGTTTCATGTAAAATGAATCATTGTATGGAACTTCACAGACTCCAGGGGTCACAATGTGTACAACGCATAGACCTTTTATTTACCTTTTATTTATGTGCAATAAGCAGTGTTTAAAATGGTAACATTTCCTCAGGAGGTATTTTAAATTGCATTGTCCTGCTTCTACCTCTCTGCAATGAATATTGTTTTAAAAATGTGTCTTAAAGTAATGTTTTAAAATAGCCTCTACCAAGACTACCGTAAAAGAATGTCCCAGACATCAGGTATTGTATTTATAATAACTTTTGTGAATTGCTTTTACAAACACTTCAGATGTCTGGTTCCTATCACCTCTGCTGTGAACAGTTCTGACTTGGCTGCTCTAGAAAGCTGTATGTGCTCAAAATACTTTGATTTGCTTTTTAATCATTAAGTTATGTAGACATAAAAACCCATGGAACTCAAGTTCAAACTCCTACTTATCAGATTATACAGTCTGAGACATGAACTTCAGTCAGGTTGCTTTTAAGGGCCTAATGGCATTCAAAATCTTTAGTAGGTTAATTTTCAGTTAGTTCTGATGATTCGTAACCCCATTTCCACATTACTTTGGTGTCTAGGAAAGGTCTATTGAATGGACAGTGTATTGTTTTATACTAATCGCACACAGCGTTGTTCGCTCGCAAATTCCTGGAAAGACTGTCTTGGTTTATAGGAAGACTTTTCCTTTTAAATTGTATTTTGTATCATATTCCTAACAGAATGGTGTAACATTTGTAAATATCTTCCTACCCTGTTTACTTGTTTACCGTTTTGTCTTTTTTGGGTCCTTGCCCTCTTAAAACAGTGCACCTCCCATGAGATAAAGTTAAGGCCTTGGTTCAGAAAGATGCATCACACAGGTGTATTAAAGTTCATTATATTTTCTTAGGATTAAAAGATGAATTCTATTTGAATAAATTTCAGTAAATTACATTCTCTCATCTGTACATAAACACTGACAAAACATCAGAGCACCATGCGTCAAGGCAGCCCTAAAACACGAAAAAGCAGAGACTAAACCCATCCTGTCAGGACCACATGAGCCATTTGTTGCTATCAGTCATGATATATTTACAGAAGTGACACAAGCTGCCTGTCTTGATCTGATAATGAGGGGACTATCCTTAGTGCCCCTTTACACTCAACACAGCCCCCTCCAAAGAGAGGATCACACTACTGTGGGGTGGGCCCTCAAGCAGATTTTCTTTTTGCACCAACCGGGGTGAAAAAAACACCTTGTACAATTCCACAACCAAAAGTGCAATGGGGGAAAAATAATCACCATCTATAATAGGCCATCTATATTTGCCTTATACTTTAAGATCCAACACCAAATCAGTCATTTAGCGAGGATCTAACTTCACACATGGTCAAGCTAAACTGTAATTACCTGACAGACAATCGGCCACAATAGGATCCTGAATATGACTAACAGAGTCTGCTGCAATGGCCATGTGGCCGTTGACTATATGGAACAGGACTACTTGGATATGCATGAGAAGATGCGTCCGAGAAAAAGACGATAAGCCTGCATGAATGCAGGCAGGAGGAGTTTACAGTTTCCTCTTTGCAGAGGAGATTCAAATCGTGCTCTGCAGTACGTGTGGGTGTGTACATGTGTCTACACGCCCTTGCGTCGATTAAGATCAGTGTTATGCAGCGTCTGTTGTCTGGGCGACTCTCTAGCTCTTCCTCATGCTCAGGTCACAGCTGGAGACTAGTGGAGACAGAGAAGTGCTCTCGGATGCCTCCTCTCTCTTCAGCACCAGAAAGGCCTCCCGACTGATCCCCAACAACTCCCGCAGGCCTCTGTTCTCAAGCTCAAGAGAGAAAAGGACAACGTTAAAAGAGTCCCTTTGTGTGTTCGTGTGTTTGCGGGATATAAACGCCATCTTACCTCCAGCTGTTTAATCCGCTCCTCATCTTCACACACTCGTCCTTCATCCACCTCGATTGCTTTCTTCATTACCGTAGCCATTTCATTTATCTTGTCTATGTGTGCCTGCATCTCCTACATGACACACACATCTTATTGATACACATGCAAGGCCTCTTCTGGACTACAATTTAAAAACATGAAATTAATAATCATCATTACACCTTCAAAAAGGAAGCTATAAAAACTGTACATGCAGGATGAGTTGCACGTGACTTTTCATTGTTCCCAAAATATTCAATAAAGTTACATTTCATTTGGTGTTTTGTAATAATAAATCCCATTGTGGTTGTATAAATAATTCTATAAATATTTACACAATTGTGGATTCTGCAGTCCTCGTTTTCAGACATACACAAAGACACTACTGTTAAAAATAATCATCAATATTTTTTGCCCAAACTCTAATGTGAGAAAAACAGCGACAGTTGAAGTGACGCATTAAGATTCAAGTAAATTAAAGAACATACACATAAGCCAGTCATGGTTGTTGCACTGAGCAGATACAACTATGTGCAGTACTTACAGTAGTGTGCTGTTCTTTGAGCTGTGTGACAATAGCAGGGTCGTCTCTTTTGCTGGCCATAAGGAGGCGGAACACTTGCTCTCGGTATTTACTCATGATGAGCTCTAGAGCCGACTGGTGCTCTTCTAGAGACGTACGCAACTCTGCCGCCACACAGAAACAACATGATTTAGATCACCAGGGCTCTTGGCAATCAGCTAGTTTATCGTTTTGATTTTAGATGACTGGTGTTTTCATTTATTTAGGTGAATAAAGTGAAAGGTATGTTTCCACTCTTACACTTACTTAAAGCTAAACATTCCACCATTATAAGCCAATTATTTAGCAGTTTTACTTAAGGTATTTATAATGTATAGATTTCTGTTTTAAATACTGCCATATAATAATATGCATATAATGATCTTAAAATGTCATTAAAATTGCCTGATAAATTATTCAACTGATTTTGTGTAAAACTGCAGAGGCCTTCATAATACAGTTTACATGTAAATATCTGTCTCTCATCTGTCGCTAGAGAACAGGGACTTCCTTTTTGTCTTTCGCTGTAAAGTATTTTGGTTTGTCATTATTAAGCCTTATATAAAATACACTGCTTTCACTGATATCTACATTTGAAATGATAGAAGGTTTCTGTGATCGATTTACTATTCAGTGCAGAATGATGCATCCACCTTTGTTTTCCTGCTGCAGCTCCCGTATTTGCCGATTCTCTTGCTGAATGCTCATGACTAGCGTCGATCGTGGTCGATGCCTTGCCACTTGGTTCAGTGCCTCAATCTCCTCCTGATACTGGACAGAGCAGAGAAAAATCTCTCCCTCAGATTATGGCAGAGCTTCACCTGCAGTCTGCCTACAGTGCAGTTTTATTTTTTATCCACATCTGATGCAAACGTGGTAATTCTATACCTTTTCCAAGTGTTTCCATGATTGAAATGTTGATATAAAGTTATTGAGACGAAGTTGATGTGAAATGCTCAGTTTTAGAGAAACTAACCAAGTCAGAACTATTCACTACAGAAGTTAAAAGAACTACTTGTTCAAAGCATTCAGTCACTTTAAAAGCTACAGTATTGAGAGGTATTACTAATGGTTACAATAGATTTGAGCATTCAAAATGCATTTAGGGCAGCGAGGTACATGCAGGATGCTAAAAAGTGTATTTTCCTAATTTAACCTATTGCCCATTCATTTTACCATTGTTTATATAAGAAGGCAGATGAAATGGTTGTTTGTGTTTTAGACACACTGGCTTCTGATTCCTATCGCCACTACTGTTGGTACGTTTTACTACAATAAAGCATTTCATAACAAAACACGGAATGTCACATTAAATAACAACTAAAATATACACATTTTGGACAAATCTTTTTAACACCACCTGCAAAGCACAGCAGTGGTACCACAGGTTCTGATGATTTGGCTACATTTAGTTTAAAAAGTTGGTTTGGAGTCTGGAGAAACACCAGTATTGGGACACATCTGTTTTTCAGGATATGGACTAAACCTTTTACTCCCAGTGAAGGTCAATCTTAATACCAACACATTTTGGACAATGCCATGCTTTCAACTTTGTTGACACAGTCTGGTGGAAGAGCCTTTTTTATTCCAGTATGACTGTTCCCCAGTGCACAAAACAAGGTCCATAAAGAAACAATTGTATGAGTTTGGCATGGAAGAACTTGACTAGTCACACAGAGCCCGAACCTCAACCGCATCCAACTCCTTTAGGATGAACTGGAAATGAGATTGTGAGCAAACATCAGTGCCCGACCTCATAAAAGCTTTACAGAACGAATGGGCACAAATTCACAGAAATTCCAAAATCTTGTGGAAAGCTTTCCAAAAAGAGCAGATGCTGTAAAAGCTGTAAAGGGAAGAACAACAGTCTATGTATCTGAATGCAATGTCATTTAAAAACACTGCTAGTGTAATGGCAAAGCGTCCCAATAATTTTGTCCATATAGTGTACTACATGGTAAAAGTGTACTAAACTACACCAGCACTTAGTACCCTTGTCACTCGTGCCTGGCGCACACACACACACACACACACAGATTTTGAACGTAGCCGGTTATGCACACCTGTTTCATAGCCTCGACACGTTTGTTAAGTAGGGTAGTCTGCTCGATGAGGATCTCTGCTGCGTTGTCGTGGTCTCGAAGTCGGTCCACCAGAGACCGGGCGTCTGCCAGCACCTTCTCCAGAGAGCAAGCCATTCCTGCACAGAGCCACCACTCAGCTTTAACAACCACACACTGTGCATTCTTACTGCAGAAACACTAGCAGTGGTTCTGGAGACAGTTTCCTCACTAGACACACCAGTTTCAGAGTATTATTTTGGTGAGAAGCTGAGGCGGTGACAGAGCTAACTAGTTAGCCAGCCAGAGTTAGCTCCGGATAAACTGTTATTCTGTGTTCCGGAGCAAGGTTCTGGAACTTACACACACCGTATATGCATTATAACACTTATGCGAAGCACTCTGAATATTTTTGAGGGTAAACTACATACCGTGAATCCAGAAATACAGCCAAATCGTTAGTTTGTTCGAATTAGTTTACACTTCCTATGACTGCATCGCTAACGTCAGTGTGTAGAGCATTCTGGGATATGTAGGCTGTTTGGGGCTGTGATTCTGCAGGAGTCCACAAGGGGGAGGCAGCGTGTGAGGAGGGGCTGCTCTGTGTCAAATAAGTACAGTTTATTTGTATAGCACATGATCATTCACAAAATGTCATTCCGTATTCTTTACAGAAATAGAATACAATATAAATTTAAATAAAATAGAATAGTGGGAGAGCTGGTGGTCTGGTGATTAGGGACTTGCTCCTGCTATTATAAGGTTGTGGGTTCTACAGGGAGTGCAGAATTATTAGGCAAGTTGTATTTTTGAGGAATAATGTTATTATTGAACAACAGCCATGTTCTCA
>JBBPDH010039070.1:0-10102 GCA_037974565.1 Clupeocharax schoutedeni | reverse complement strand
TCCCCCGGAAATCCGATAAAATTCAACCAATCAGAGACGACTTCGACATTCCTGAAGTGTTTCCAGTTAAGTGTAGCATAAGCAGACGTTTAGCCAATGGTCTGTGGGCGTGGCGTCTGAGGCTGAGACTGCTACAGAAATGACATGCTCATTATCTCTCAAAGTTAGATTCTGCCAGAGAGAATATTTAGAAAACTATAAATAGAAGAAGGCAAAGGGGTACATCGTGAACAAAACAGTTCAGTTCAGCCTGTAGAAGAAGTTGAATAATAAAGGTGTTGAATGTTTCTCAGCGTTCAGAAATACAAATCAATACTTGAGACTTCCATTCTCGGCAGCGTTCTGCATAAGTAATGATTCACTCTTCTATTTCCTTTGTCACATGGACAAAATGTCTCTCGTCCTTGAACGACTCTCTGTGCCGAATCAATGATAAGATGCTGCCCACAGGAATTAAGAGATGAGGATGACCCCTTTCTGCAAGGTCCTGCCTGGCAAACATTAGGTAACTGTTGAACTGAATGTAAATGAAACAGCGTGCAGCAGTGTGGAAGTAGTCTATACTACTGTATAATATAAACATGCTCAAACTACTTATGCTCTTTCACACAGAGTTCAGTAGAGAATTTACACCATGGGCCTTCCAGTGGTGGAGCGGACTGTCACCATAGAGATGCCTTGATATGACTTACTGAGTGAGTGAGTGTGTGTGTGTGTGAGAGAGAGAGAGAGAGAGAGAGAGAGAGAGAGAGAAAACAGCACAATATCTTGGAAATACAGTAAACCCTCAGTTTTATCATAAGTCACAGATTCAGTCCCACAGATTTCTTTTGATAACCGAACTCATAGTTTTACGCGTAAATCCCCACAAATATTTTTGAATATATTTTTTCTGGATGCTTTCACACAAGTGGACTCAGGACAGGCTCTAGCCAATCTGCAAGCAATTTTTTCGGAGTGCCAATTCTCCATGGTGCAAGCACTCAGGCACTTCAAACTCCACAGTTTGATTAACCTTTCCAGTGAGCCCTCATTTGTATTTTTAGCCTGAGTAGGTCAGGGGTTATTCCCTGAAAACCATACACCGCGCTGTCCCAATACTTTTGTCCAGCAATCTTCCAAGTTGCACACTGTACACCATTTCACCTGAATATAAAGCTTGATTTAGCCTCGACCTACAGGCTGCTGTTGGATGGGATTAGGCCAGATTATGCGTCAAAGGCACTGCTTGCCATTTCTAATGCATGTCTGATGCAATTCTCAAACACTTCTCCCCACCCAGCTAAGCCGATTCTTCAAAAAAAGAAAAAGCCAGCAGTGAGCTGTCCAGAGAGATCTTTAAAGCTGGTCAGCACTACTCTAGGCTACATGAAATACTCACAAATATTATTGTAATTACTTAGTCCATAATTTAATCAATGAAAGTGGCCTCAAGTGGATTGAACTTGTGTTTACCATTCAAGCTGTCAGGAGTTCAGAACATGCTCGTATGAAAGCATTCACTATGCAAAAAGTTTCATTTAGTGCACCTTTTCAGCAATTCCTTTCTGAGTTAACACTTTCCTGCCTTTCTTCTTTTTTATATGGTTATTTTTTGTTGTTTTTCTGTCTAATTTGGGCAGGGGCAGGGGTTAATGGAGAGCGAAAGAGCTATAGTGGCATCAAATGGAAAATGATACCCTTTGGAACTCCGTCTGCTGTGAGCTTTTGGTTCTGGAATTAAAGGACCTAATGATAGTAATGCTACCACATAATGATACACTAACACAAAGCAGCATACACATTGTCTAAAATAGGAGCCAAGATAGAACACACACACAGAAACATAAAGAAACACACACACACACACAGACACACGCAAGCTGTAGTGTATATTTAGTACATTTAGTGGCCAGTTTCTCAAATACCCACAGAAATATTAATGTGAAATTGCATTAAGTTGATTCCAGGCTTAAAAGTACACAGGGCCATTTCTGAACATTTGTAAGGCATACACAGCGTAAGCAGCATACATTTTATGGAGCTCCCACCCCATTTATGTTATTTTGGGGAAGAAATACAATAAAATGTCTTATGGTATAGCATAGTGAATAATAAACTAATCACCCACAACATTAAAGCCACTGGTGAAGATAATTATATTGATTATGCATGGGTTTTACTATACAGCAAGTGAGTCTTGAAATGTGTTAGAAGCAGGGAAAATGGGCATGAGGATTTGCGTGACATTGACATGGGCTAAACTGTTACAGCTAGACAACCAGTCGTAGCATTTCCAAAACAGCAGGTATTGAGGGCTGTTCCCATATTCAGTGATAAGACCCTAGCAAAAATGCTCAGAGGGAGGAACACCAGTGAACTGGCAACAGGGTCATGATCACCCAGTGCTTACAGATTTGTGTAGGGTGTGAAGACTGGCCTGTCTGATCTTACAGATAAGCTACTGCAGCACAAAAGGTGTCTGAACACAGGGCATCATAGCTCACTGACCCCCTGTCCACTACCAAAAGCACATGCAATGGCATATGAGCATGAGAACTTTATCATGGAAGAAGGTGGTTGGGTCTGATGAATCATGTCTCTTTTAAATCACGTGGATAGCTGGATGTATACATTGCTGATTAGAGAAGAAATGGTTGGTGGATGGTGCATGCAAACGAGGCAAGCTGGAGGAGGCAGTTTGATGCTCTGGGCAATGCACTGCTAAAAACCTTGGCTGTTGACATTCATGTGAATGTCACTGTAATGATCCAGCTACCTAGGCATTACTGTATAGGCTTGTCACTACAACAAATTTTGCTGGACGATAAATTGTCCCAGAAATTATTCGATAAACGATAATACTGTCGACCATTTTAAGCTGATGTAATGATAATGGCATAATAATACAAGTACAACCTTTCAAAGATCAATTCACTTTTAACACTGGGACTGGAAGACATATTTAATATCCAAAATAAATGAACAAAACAAGCAAAAACAATAAGTAAATTGACTGCCAGTCTCTGTTAACAAAAATGCACTTGAATAAAAACCAAACAAAACCAAAAACAATACATAAAATGGATTGTGAAGTCTCTAAACAAAATCACCCTTAAAATAATAAACATTAGGCTCAGACAGGGAATGCAGAGTCAAGAACTTTGTAATCAAAAAATGCTAACTAACAACAAAACACTGTTGCCTCAACAGGCCATATGGAAATCCGTAGCTACTGTAGTCTGGCAAATTCCAAGCAAGAAATACCAACACGTTGACTTTGTGTGGCTTAAGGCAGGATCTCTCAGCAGTAGCAATAGGTCCAGCTGAGCTAAACATTCTCTCGGAGCTGGTGCTTATTGCTCGAATGCACATGTATTTTCAAGCCAAGTTGTCCATTAAAGGATATCTTCTTTGATTGTCACGCCACCACATCAAGGGATCACACAAAGCATCAAGTACATCTTCTTGGAGGAACTTGGTCAGCTCTGCATCAGCATGCACTCCTTTTAGCATGGTCTTCTTCTGTTTTGAGGAAGGTCACTCAGCCACTTCTTGGTGGGTGTGGCAGGAGTAGGTTCATCCTAATTACCTCCAGCAGCTTTGCTGCAGCTCTCACCACTGGCACATTCTCCACTTCCTTCTGACCCTTTTAAATCCAGCAGCTGTGGCACAAGCTGATGTTTGATATGATCTGCTCCGATACCTTTGATCCAAGATGGAGGCCTTTTTCCGGACGTCTTGGCTTGCAGGTGAGCTGTATTTTTCAGTCAGTACCCTGCACATGTGTTGTTTAATACTGCCTGTCAGTGCAGTGTCGTTGGGGTCTGGAGAGAGAAGGTCGGCTTTAATTAGTCCCAGCACAGGTTTAGCTGAGGACACTGACGGATTTTCCCCCTGAGGACGTCTGTAAAGTCAGCCAGTAGTTTCATTGCTGTTTTGATGGACTCCAACACAGAAATATCCTGCCAGGTTGGGTTGAGGTGGCCATGTTTTCTGTCTTCAACTAGGACACGTCTAATGGCTGGGAGTAGCTCCAAGACCCTCTCTTCCATCTTCTGCTTACTGCCCCATTGTGTGACAATATCCTGTAGGAAAGATAACAATATTGTTCTTCAAATACCTGGTTTGGCTCTTTTTACTTCAGTAAAGATTAAGATTAAATCAGTTGTGTTGATCATGGAATGTTATTCATTCACCCAATGACTGGAAAACCAGCTCACGAAATATTGACTACTTTATAGAAAAAAAGAAATCTTCATCATACTTTTTACTGCTTGCTTGTTTGTTTCCATGTATTCTAATATTGCTGGCAGAAAGAAGCCCACTGCTGATACAAATAACTTTAAACACTTTGCACAGGAGCCTAACACTTTTGCACAGGACTGTACTACTTTTTTACATTTCCATTATTTATCATTATTAGTTTGCATGTTATATCATTTTTATATGCCAATGCAATACAGTCTCAATTAAATTATTCAGGTTTTCCTACAGGTCTATAGGCTACTACTATGAAATAACTTTAAAAAATAAAAATAAATAAATAATAACATAAAATATTTTGTGTTGCAAATTAACACGATTATTAAAAATAACCAAACATTACTCACCAGTATTAGACTGTGTTGGGGGAGACTAGCCTCACTCTGCGCCTCCCTCAGGTCTCTCCTCTTACGCCAGCTCAGTTCTGTGGCACGTGTTGTCCGAACTTTGTCACTGTCCAAACCATGGGCAATAGCAACATGGAGGTTGTGACCAAAGTAATTGAGCCATGGCCAGCCAAGATTCCTTATTGCAGCAACAATGTTAGCACCATTGTCTGTAGTGAAGCAGACTAGTTTGTGCTCATCCAGTCCCCAGTCTGCTAAAGCAGCCTTCAGGTTTTCTCCAAGGGTGTCAGCAGTATGATTATCTGGGACATATCTGGGGTCTCATTTATAACGGGACCTAAAAGATGCGTATGGCTCTTTATACGCAAACGTTGTGATCTATAGAAAAAAACTTGACGGCAGAATGTGCGCAAATGTGCGCCAACTTTCATCCATGCGTACGAACATTTTGGAGAAAGAAAACAAGAGATGAAGTGCTGGCACGGGTTAAGTGGTTCACCATGGTCATTTGGTTTGAATCCAAAGTGCTCCCACACTGAAGATGTCGTCGTGTTCAGCTTTGAAACCAATTCCATCGCTCTTTTTTCCGAAACTCAACTAACATTAGTGTTTTCTCTGCCTTGCTACACTCTATGATACGAGACCATGTGGCTGGCAAGTAGCCTGACGGACACGAGAGTTCACGCCTCATTACCCTAAGGAAACGAGAGGGGTCGGTAGAGACCGAATTCTTTTGTCATCAGTGTCTTTGGTAGAGAGAGACACGAGGAAAACAAACAAGCATGCAAATGTGCAAAAATTGCACTGGAAAAAATTATCAACCTCATTTTAATTATTGTGCAATTCATTGATTTATCATTTATCACGACATGCCTATTACTGCAGAACAAGTTCAGCACATCATGGAAAATGTTTCCTAATGGTAGTGGCCCATTTCAGCACAATAATGCACTCTGTCACACTGTAAAAACATTCAGGAATGGCTTCAGGGACAACTAGACAAAGGTGTTGACTCGGCTTCCACACATGCTTCGATAAGCTTAGAGAGGTTGTAGTGACATTAGTGACCTGCAAATTATACTAGGTGATTTTAATTATATGGCTGATTGGTGTATACTGAAAGCAAATACAGTGGTCATGACTAGAATGATGACCATGTTCAGCTGAGCAAGCTGGATCTGAAAAATACCCCCAAAGGAGGCTGCTCCAACACCTACCCACCGCTGTGAGCAAAGCCCTCAAATGTGTGCATTCACTTACCTTAAAAGAGAAAAGAAAAGAAAAATCAATGATCAGGCATCCAATGATAGAAGCAATTGAATCCACACAGCTGTGCACATATATGATGTGTTTCTTTCTTTAGAGGGAGACAGAATGCTTTTGGAAAACCTTGTTCTGAATCTGACATCAATCACTAAGAAAATACGAATAAAAAATGAAAAGATAATAATAATAGAATAATAGAAGATAATAGATAATAATAGAAGATAATAGATAATAATAGAAGTGCATGCGGTCCATCATGAAAGAATACAATTGCCATAGAATTAATTTTCCTAATCCCCAGTTAGACTGCACACACACACACACACACACACACACACACACTGCTTGTTTGGCTTTGCTTGGTTACATGGCATTAGAAAAATCTTTTTAAAAGGATAACGTTTTATTTTTTAACTAATTTTTTTAACCCATTATGAAATGGTTAGTACACAATGGTAAAATAATGGTCAATATGGTAAAATCGTGTTATTTTAAAATAGCCGGTATGTGTTTATATATACATTTGCATATTTAAACAAGAAACAAAACATAAAGAGTTAATCTTTAATGCATCTACAACACAAAAAGATTTAAGTGAAATACTTTAAAATATTATTTTACAGAGGACACTGTGAGTTAAGGCTGTGGCCCACAGTATATATTTGTAAACACATTCTCAACCAATAGGCATTTTAAGGGAAAAATAATAACCGCAAAACGTAATACTGTTTTATAGCAACACAACACACAAAACTCAAGACATGTTTATGCTCACCGATCAGTTTGGATTTAGCAGGAAAATGTCAAATGTTTGCATTTTAGATATGATGTTCCTTGGTTCCTATTGCCGCTACTGTAAAGATATCTGAGCAAGTTACAGTAAAATGCGACATTTCACTTCAAATCACTGTGATGAGAGACTTACATTTCAGATGTAATGACTGGATAATGGAAGAATTTTGGCAACTGGTAGAATTCTCATTTAAAGCAGACAGTGGCTAATGTACACGGCACAGATGGGAAAGCACAAGTACAAAGGAGCAAAAGTGGGTTATCAGATCCATACAGACAGGGATATTAAAGGAAGGTATCAAAGAGGTGGAAGGTGTGTTCCTCTTTACATTTCACTGTTCAATTTCTGTAAGAGATAACTGAGGCCCTCTGCTGCATGTGCATTGCTCTCTTTAAGCATGAAGTATTAAAGCAGAGAGATTGTAGTATCGTCTATATCAGGGGTCGGCAACCCACGGCTCTTTCATCTTTATGTTACTCCCTGTGGCTTTTGAAAATAAACAGTCATTTATTTATGTCGGCTAACAGGGTATACCTATAATGGCTGTGTGTGTCAATTGACGCAGTGCCCAGTTTCTCACACACAGTGCCCAGTATGTTCGGCCGTTCAATCCTGCAGCTTGCCAGCAGACATCCACGGCCAGCAGACACAGCAAGTGTCTAAACTTTCGACCCAGAGCCCATCGTACAATGCCAGTCACCGAATCAGAATCAGAATCATGTTTATTGGCCGAGTATGTGAGCAACACAAACAGGGAATTTGTTTGTGGTCGAGGGTGTAGATGTAAAGGTATAGATGTAAAAATACGTGTGTACAGTACATGTGCCTACATCACACCCATATGTCTCTTACAGAGAATGCTTACTGCTCCAATAGGCCGATAGACGTGATTCTGATTCTGATGAAATTACATCAATTGACACTGTCAGCCGTTCTAGGTGTTAAGTGTATTTTCTTTTTTTTTTTTTACATTGTAGCTCCAAATTTGAAGATTATTGTTCTAAATGTTCAAAATGTTTTCTTTGAAAAAATACAATTTAATGAGCATCACACTAGCCTAGTTTTTATACACAGTGTTGCGGGGGGAGCCGCGAGGCCCGGACCTGGAACTATCGTGGAAGGACCAGAGAACAGGCGGGCAAGCTGACATGCTGAGGTTTCGGGATCTTTATTTAACAAAAGTAAAAAGGCAGAAATCATACAGGCACAGTGGCCTCTGAAAACCTGTTTTCAAAATGGTGAAAACATACATGGAACAGGGCAGGCAGGGAAACAGAGCAAACCAGTTAGCCGGAGCTCAAACCGCATGAAGACCGACGAAGAACACACAGGGGAAGGATCACACAGACAGACTTTTAAACGTGCACAATCAAGACAATAACTCAAGGCAGGTGAAACTAAGGAACACGTAATACACAGACAGAGAATGACAACAACACAAGACAAGTGAACAGGCAAGATCAAAATAAAAGTCCCCAAACAAACCCAACTCAGACCCTGCATTAAACAGAACAGAAACAAAACGAATAAAAAAGCAGTGGCTTCCCACAGCCACTCACAGACCATGACACATAGCATAAAAGTAAAAACTAATATATCAAGTGTTATCTTCATTTTAGATGTCAAAAACAATTGGTGGCTCCCAGTGTTTTCTCTTTTGTGGAAACCAGGTCTAAATGGCTCTTTGAGTGTTAAAGGTTGCCAACCCCTGGTCTATTTAGGCTACATTCGATCTTCCTTTAGGTGACCTGATAGGTGCCTTTTAAATAAAATATATTATTATTATTAGTAGTAGTAGTAGTAGTAGTAGTAGTAGTAGCAGTAGTAGTAGTATTAGTAATAATAATAATAATAATAATAATAATAATAATAATAATAATAATCTATTGCGGTTCTGATAAATGCTTAAAAACTACAATGGAAAAACATGTTCCTAAGTTAATTTCAGACACAGTTTCACACCATCATGTTAAGATAACAGAATTGCACAAGGTTCCATTTTAATATTTTTAATTTTTTGTTCTTGTTGATTTGTTGTTCTGACCTTATATCTGTATTTAGCTTTTAATAACCATGTTGGCAAAATTGCACAAACTGATAAAAATCTGTTCAGAAAATGCTGTTTAGTTCTTTAGGACTATATTTTTTTACAAAGGAAAATAGCTTGGTTGTACTGTTCAGTAACTTGCAGAATAGTAAAAAAAATCAATATAAATACAATTCAATATAAATACTATGATAAAGTCAAAATCGTGATTTAATTGTAATTTAAATTTTTTAATTTAAATTTAAATGATTTAATTGTGATATGAGGTCTTGGCCATATCGGCCGCCCCATCCTGGACCCTGAGATATTTCTGCCCTACAATAAAGTATTATTCCATAACTGAGACACCTCTCATTCGACCACCAGTGCTTTACTGTGCTTTAGTTAGGACCAATCTCTTGGGGGTGAAGTAGTGTGCTGTCAACAAACACTCTTGTTTGTCTTATTACATACAAATCCTTGGCATAGCATAGATGGAAGCCTGTAGAGACCGAAGGCAAGAGATAGAAGACATTGATTGTCACTTAAGTGCTAACGTGCTAATGTGTAGTGTGAAATGTACTGAAAACAGTGAGGGGCTGCTGGACCCTGAGGGAGCTGAAACACAGTGAAAGGTTTCTGCATCCTCTTGCTGACTTATCTCTAAATCCTTGATCAATAATTAAGGAGCAGACACACACTAATGAGGCTCTAACAGCCATTTGGGATATAATGCTTCAGCTAGACACTGAGACCTTCCACCCTTATACCTTCAAATATATCAGCCATGGCAAACTATCAATATCAATCAGTGTTTTCAGTCTCCATTTCTTCTTCCTTCCACCTCCTTTTGTCAACCCAGTTCTATTTTTTTTCTGACTTTAAGGTTTTAGGGTTTGTAGTGTCTCAAACAAAATACGCAACAGAGAATTTACCCCTGACCAGACTGTGCTACAAACACCTACTACAAAGTCTGTGAAGGACCCCTGACAATAGTGACCGAGCTCACTTGAGAATCCTCGGGAACAAATAGATCATTTTCTGTATGACCTTTGCAAAGTATGTCTCGACTAGAATACCAAGCATTTTCTTTCCACTGTCTGACTGTCTGACCCTGCCCCGTAATTCTGGATTTGTGTTTGTGCCTGATGATTTGCTTTTGTTTGTTTCTGACTGTGTCTCTTTTATAGATTACCTTGCCTGTTCTCTCGACTGTTCTTCTGCCTGTTGTGATTCTGCTTAATCTGAGCTACGTATCATGTCCATCCCCCGTGTCAATACACCCAGTGCACCCTGGGGCAGCTGGATGGCCTAGTGGTTAAGGCATCCGTCCTGCGACCAGAAAGTCTGGGTTCGATCCCCAAGACCGCTAGGCACCACTGAGGTACCCTGACCAAGGTACCGTCCCACACACTGCTCCCCGAG
>JBBPDH010039052.1:0-10102 GCA_037974565.1 Clupeocharax schoutedeni | reverse complement strand
TAAAATATCAAGGTGAAAGTCATCATAGCTTGCGTAGTATAGACCCAGCTCCCAACCCAACTTTGTGAACAGATTAATGGCGATATTTTTTTATCGCGCGATAAGAGTCTCGCGTTAACTGCCCAGCACTAATATTTATGTGTGTGTGTGTGTGTGTGTGTGAAACAATACCAAAACTTCCTATTTACTAAAAATACACTCAGTATTCTTTACTAACAAATAAATCTACAGTATTTTCATCATTTGAGTTTCTTTATTATCCAGAAAATGTCACTTTTATTATTCATCACTACTGACTTTCAAAAAGCCTCCTATTATAATTCTAATAATGTGGATATCCAGGCCAGTGTTAGATATTAAAGTGCTGAAACAGTAACGAGTGCATTTAAAGTTAAAGGACAATCTAGAATTTGACTCTGTTTCACCAACAACCGGTTAATAGGAGTCTCTCATCATAGAAAGAAAACTGGCTTTATTTCACACATTTTCATTAATAGCTGTTCACTCAACAACTTCCCAATAACAAGAATAAAAATCTGCAGTTCGTGGAAACTTGTGGTGTGTAAAAATGTTATCAAAATAATAATGGCTGCTGTTATAGCAGATGTTTGAAATAGGTTTTGGGGGTTTAAGCTTCATTATATCAGGTTTAATGAAAAATGAAGGAAATGTTGAGGAATGTGGCGAAGAAGAATGTTACACAGTTACACAGTGTTACACAGTATCCTGTAGATATGAATGATTTCCAAACAGTGGAAATTTTTAAACATTGGTCAGATTTAGGGTGGTCTTGAGACTCGATGATCCAGATTCCAGATTCTTTCAATGAAGAAGAAACCCTGAAACTGAAGACAGTTATAAAAGTTGGAAATGGAGACGCATGGATCTTCATACTCTTTAGAAACCTTATGGTCAGTTGGATCAGTTGGTGCAACGCCCCTAAAAAGCCCAGCATCTGGTAAGGGAGCTGCCCATGCAATCAGAAGGTTGTGGGTTCGAATCCCAGGACTGCTAGTGGCACCACTGAGGTATCCTTGAGTAAGGTACCGTCCCCACACACTGCTCCCCGGGCGCTGTGTTCTTGGCTGCCTGCTGCTTCACCTGGTGAATGGGTTTAATGGGTTAAATACAGAGAAAGAGTTCCACACTGGGCGCTGTGGTGTGTTCATGTATGACAAAAATAAAACTGTATGTATCGTTTATATATGAGAGAATCATTATTTGTGTTACTAGGTTGGAATCGCAGCATGTCAGCTGGCACGAGCGTTTGGCCTGAGGGTCTTGGGCACAGCTGGCACCCCTGAGGGCATCAAACTAGTCCTCAGCAATGGAGCACATATGGCATTCAACCACAGAGAGAAAGACTACCTTGATAAAATTCAGGTTTGGAAAATGTGTAAAATCACTATAAAGACAATGATAGGGATTTTATACTGTATTTAGTTTTAGTCCCATTAAAAAATGCTACAGGTAAAATGATAGAGTAGTTATATCCCAAAATGTATATTAATGATGTTGGGGTAGTGCAGATACACACAGACCAGGTTCATTAAAATAAACAGCAACCAATTCAGTATATGGTGAAAGTATTGGGACACATGTCTTAATTCCACGCATTCAACTATGTGGACCCAGTTTGGGGAGAAACCTTTTCTATTGCAGCATGACTGTGTCCCAGTGCACAAATAGAGCTCCATAAAGACACGCTGGAGGAGTTCAATGTGGAAGAACTTGACTGACCTCAACCCCATCCAGCACCCTTGGGATGAACTGGAACAAAGATTGTGATCCAGACCTTCTTGTCCAACATCTGTTATGGCTGTTATAGCTGCAAAGTGGGACCGACTTCATATTAAAGTCCCATAGTGTCCCAATACTTTTGTCCATATAGTGTATTTCCCACCCCACCTGCAATCACATTACACTGAATGAAAAGAAGAAACATAAGACAATGCTTTACGTGTAAACAAAGTGGTTATGTTGGTTTTTCAGGCCGCTACCGATGGACAAGGACTCGGGATCATCATAGAGATGCTGTCCAACGTGAATCTCAGCAATGACCTGAAGCTGCTGGCCTTTGGTGGCAGGGTGATTGTGAGTAGCCTGTGTTTCCCTATAAACTGCTTTTGTAGAGTTCTATACAGTTATATGCAAAGGTTTGAATTTGTGATGGGGTTTGAATTTTTGGGATGCCCCCAAAACACTTTAATTTCACTTTAAACTCAGCTTAATACATTCCCATTAAAAAAACTGTTCTGATGCTGGAATTCTGTATGGATTCAGTCCAATGCGATTTTTCTGAGAACTGAACTGTATTACCACCACCAGTCCAGCGATGGCGGTAATACACTGAAAAGTTGTCACCACCATAAAAAGAAGAAGAAGAAGAAGCTGCTGCTTTAAACTTTTTCCCCAATTTTCAAAAGTTATCTCAGTTTATTTAGTGTTAGTACGCTGTGCCCTGTCTCAACATGTGGGTAGAGAGAGCTATTTCAACGTCTCTTTTGCGTACGAGTCTTTCAGTGTGTCCGAAATTGCACACTTTTAGTGCGCTCACACTGAAAACTAAGCTAAAACTTAGAGCACTGAAAGAAATGATGCACTGAAAACGTCCAGAAAACGCAGTGCAGAATGTTGGACGCTCTGAGCACTAAACAGGCGCCATTTTGACCATGTAGCGGAGGGGGCGGGACTTTCAGCAAGTTTTCGAGTTGAATAATGGTGGCCAACAGTGAAATGCAAGCCCAAGCGGAGGCAGCTGATTTGTTTAAATGTTAGTAAATTTAATAAAGTTATTTTACTGATGTACACTGCAGTATAAACAGCAGATATTTTGGAGGCTGGAGAATCGCGAGCAAATGCTAGTCCGTCACTTCCGCTAAGTGCAAAATGTTAGTGTTCCGTTTAGAACAGCACTGATCCACAGCAGTGCGCACTATGCACTAAATCTCAGTGCACTGACGCAAGTGCACGATTTCGGACACACTCATTGTTTTCGCTCGCCGCTGCTAATGCTAACTGATTATTTATTTACCATCCCATTTTCTTTAAGGGTAATGCATTAAACTGAGTTTAACATGAAAGTGCTTCACATAAAAACAGACCTAGAAAAAAATCTAAGTGAAAAACTACTTTGAGAGGGTCTGTACTTGGGTATATTAAAAATAAACAACAAAATCTGACCTGCGGCTCTCTGACTTTTAATTATAACTACGTCTGTTTTGTGTGATCTTTACTACTGTATTGGTATCTGATTTGATCTTAGATAGTGGGTTGTCGGGGCCCTATAGAGATTAACCCCAGAGACACCATGGCCAAGGAATCCAGCATAATAGGGACGGCTCTGTTTTACGCCTCAGAGGTAAAGTGAGACTTTTACACTTTCAAGAATTCTACCAAATATTAGATTACATACAAGTTTGGAATCACTTTTCATATGAATTATTTTGTTATTATTTTATATACAACAGTAGCTTAAGACTACACTATATTGACAGAAGTATTGGGACCCCTGACCACTACACCAACAATGACGCTGCATTCAAATCCATAGAATTTAATATGGAGTTTAATATGGAGTCGATCCCACTTTGCAGATATGACAGCTTTCACTCTTCTTAAAAAAGACTTTCCACAAGATTCTGGAGCTTCTGTGGGAATTTGTGTCCATTCATTCTGTAGCATTTATGAGGTCAGACACTGAAGTTGGACAAGAAGGTCTTGATCACAATCTCCGTTCCAGTTCATCCCAAAGGTGCTGGATGTTCCAAGTAGCTACAGTTACTGTGTTGGTTTGTGTGTGAGGTTTACAGCTCCCTTATGCAAAAACAGGCCTTTTATATTACACAGTATTATCAGAATCCATAAATGTTATTGATCCAAAGGAAACTGTTTAAAATCACACTGTCAGATTTACTCGGTCACTCCTGGATGAAAAGACTTATAACAGTGGAAGGAAAACAGTACAGGAGAAGGATAGAACAGGCTCAACTTTCAATATAAGTTTATTTAATTGGATATTATTCCAATTTTGGGACATTTCTATTGACTTGTTGATCATGAGATAAGTTCACAGATGAAATGTCCAAATTATGTCAGTGAAAAAGGACCAGATTAGAGAAACAAGGTTTCGTTTTGACAGTGACAACCTCCTTCATGTCGTCTTTTGCGATTCCTGAAGGAGGAGACGGCCGAGGCTGCAGCAGCTCTGATCGCAGGGATGGAGGTCGGCTGGCTGAGACCTGTGGTTGGTCCTCAATACTCTCTGGACAAGGCTGCACAAGCACATGAGGACATCATCAACAGCTCTGGGGCTTCTGGGAAAATGGTCATGTCTATGTGAAACTCGTGCAGCCAGTATTTGCATTCATAAAACTGTGAGGTTGTTGCATTTTGCACTGTTTTGTCGGATCAGAATGAGGTCACACTAAACCAAAGATACTGAAATAGTGAAGAATGCTGTTAAAAATCCTTGCTGCCTAAACAGTAGTGCAATTGATTTTTGTACTGGATGCACTAAACAGTATCATAAAGTTGAACTATTTTGACTTGGAGATAATGATAGAAAATAAAGTCATGTACTTTAATTCACTTGGTCCAGACTTGTAGAATCCACCAGGGACACATTCTTGCGTGAGAAAATGTTAAATGGGACAATATGGTGATATTTCATAATTTTTGTGACAACCTAAGACATAGAATGCTTTACTGAGCACAATGAGTCTGGTTTAATTGGACTTTGTGGAGTGTAGATTGTAAAAACCTTGTGCACAAGTCCCTAACCATGTTGTGTCAGTTTAAAAATAATATATCCTGTTCCTGTGGGAGTCTTTGAGAAACATGGATATAGAGCAAGGGCTCCAGCTTTGGTCTTGGAAAGCCAGTGCCCAGCCCATTTTGATGGTTCCCATCCTCAAACAATTAAAATCAATTCACTTTTATTTATATACACTACAAGTCAAAAGTTTGGACACACCATATCATTCAACGAAGTTCCTTTGTTTTTATTATTGGCTACAATTACCGACAACAGCAACTGACCGGGGCAGCTGGTATACTAGTGGTTAGGGCGTTCGCTCTGCAATCAGGAAGTCGTGGGTTTGATTCCTAACACTGCTAAGCACCACTTGAGTACGGTACCGCCCCCACAGACAGTTCCCGTGTTCCTGGCTGCCCACGGCTGATTTCCAAACAGTGGAAATATTTAAACTGGTCTGATTTAGGGTGGTCTTGAGACTCAATGACCCAGAAAGAACCACTGAAACTGAAGACAGTTATAAAAGTTGGAAATGGAGACTCATAGAACTTCATACTCTTTAGAAACCTTATGGTCAGTTGGACTGGTTTGTGCAACTCCACTGAAATTACACCAAAAAATCCAGCAGCTGGTGGCCTAGTGGTGTGGGAGGTGCCCCTGCGATCAGAAGGTTGTGGGTTCGAATCCCAAGACTGCTAGTGGCACCACTGATGTTCCACACTGTGGTGTGTTCACATATGACAGAATGGTCACTTTCATATTGTGCATACTTTAGTCAGTGTTACTTAATAACAGTGTGTCATACACTTATAGAAGCTGCATAGGGTTCAAGGTTACATCATCAGAGTGCAAGATACGACAGAAACAACAGAAATAGATCAGCACCACAGTGTACAGTACTGTAACTACCGTGTGAACAGGATGTAAACCTACCATCATGACTAGTGTTGCATCATACGTGTGATTATTATTACACAGGAGACACCATGCAACAAACATGAGTTTCATTCCATTCTGTACTGTTCTACAATCTCGGCGCTGATTTCGGTGGTAATGTTTATTTTCATGGAGCTTCAAGGGTTTAGTTAGAAACGTCATTTTTAGAAAAAACTATGCGTTTTTTCTAATATAAAAAATATATAAACTGTCTTTTGTTCTACTTATAACTTTTTGTATATTAATCTGTTGTTTGTTTGTTGTACATGTAGGTAACATGGTTGCCGACTCTCACGCATTGAGTGCATCAGTGAGACTAATGTGAAAATAATATTATTACAGCAACCTTATAATGAAAAATATAAATAGAATTTAGTTTATCTCTAGAATCTCTGGAGGGAGGAAACAACTGATGTGATTTACTGAATCAGCAAAACTTGACTAGGAAACATGAAAAATTGCAATGAAACAGACCTTTCATAAAATGTCTTTAAGAGAAAAACTGCAGTGAATACAGAAGAATAACAGTAAAGTGGGAAAGGATGTAAATCTTCCAGAAAGAACTATATAATAGTGCAACATGTGAATATTGTTGCACAGGAGAAAGTGGCATATGAGCACTGTCGATTCTGAACAAAAGTATTGGGACACCTGACCAACAGGCACTTCAATGACATTGCAATCAAATATATAGACTTTAATCTGGAGCCTTCATGAGGGTTCATGCTGCGTTTATTGTCCTGGACCTCAACTGTACGGTACACCAGCCCTCCAGCACCAGTCTCTTTCTGTAGAGGGATGGTTAGTGTGATAAATGGAGGCAGGTAAGATGACCCCTTGTCCTCAGTGCTCAGGTTCTAGTAAAGGCAACTGAAGGATCGGGTAGCAGGGGGGTGAAGAGCTCAGTCTACAGTAATAGAACACAGTGTAGGGAGCTGTGAGCATCACAGAGTGTTCACAGGTTGTCTATACTTCTTTGTCTTAATCCAAGTCAGAGGAACGAGAGGATGTACCAGTGAAAAAGGACTAATACATCGGATCAGAGGAAATGAGCTGCTCTGCTGCTGCGTTTCCAGGTAGGCCAGCAGTAGCATCCTTGTGACATCACAAATGAAACAACCCAAAGTCATTTGGTTGTTTAAGTTTGTTGTTCAAGTGCACAATGACAAAGCTGAAGGTAATGTTGTGTAATCTAATCTGATCTAATACAGGTTTGGAAAGACACACAAATGCTGTGTAGTGCGTTAGGTCAACAGCAGTTTAACTGTGTCACAAAATTATCTGTTCGGTTTAGTGTGTTGTTAATGTGCTTGTACTCGTCCAATGACAAAGTTGAATCTAATCTAATCACGGTTGGTATAATCTGGATCCGGTAGGTCAAAAACTGCTTAACTGTTGTGACATCACAAAGACACCACTGTTAGGAGCTTTTCTCATTGTTATGACATAATGAAACTGGCAAAAGTAAAGCATGTTTTATATAGAGAAGAGGTTTATATAGAAAATATACAGTTAAACTTTATATATGTTCAACAAATTGGACGGTGAATCACTACTAGAAGTTCCTCAAAGCTCATTATTACCATTTTGTAATAGAGATTTGTGTTCTTTGAATTATTCAGGTTCTGTAAACGCTGCATAACTTCTCTTATTCTGATGTTTTGTCATTTCCTTTAAAATTATGCTTTAAAGTACAGTATTTGTATTTGGAAATGGGGAGAAATATTGTCAGCCATTCTTAAAAACGAAGGCAAAGCTGTTCAGTTCAATACTTGCAGCTAGAACAGATCAAATCTGAACATTTTTGCTGTGGTCTTTTAATGGTTTTTCCACAATGGATAGTAGTGTGACTCACCAATGACTGGTTTCCACAGCATGTTTAGAAACCAGAGATGTTCCTACTCATCCTCAACCAGTCCTGAATTTGTCAGCGAATACACGGCTGATGTCACCGGACTGACCTAGAGACACAAACCACAATCTCACGCACACACCAGGAGGGAACAGGTGGCGCATCATACATGTTTTATCACCATCTTGTCCTTCAGCCAGGGTTGCCAAGGAACAAGGGTCATTAGGGCACTGGGGCAGGTCTGGTTGCCAAAACAAAACTAGAAGTTTACTCCAAGGACCAGGACATAATTGACTGACATCTTCGGTTAATGGAAGTCCATCATGCAGTGGTCAAGCCCACAAAGGCCATCATGGAGAAGCAAATGCAACACCATACAACCCATTCAGTGACAAACCATGAGAGGTAATACAGCATCACATTTCATGTTCTGATGATCATAGCTTGTTCTAAATGAGGGCTTCATCTGAAATTAGGTCAATCTCATTAACGACGCTAACTGTCCTTCTCAGGTGTTCTCCTAACTCTGATGGTCACACTTGCACAAGTTCGGTTTGCTCTGTCCTGTCCAGCCTCCTGTGTCGTGTGCTCTGAAGATGCCATCATCTGCAATGAGCTCTCTAGCATCATAGGTGATGAAACTACAATGCAATACAATGTAGATCTTTGGATTTTGTTCATTATATGCTCGAGTCTTCTCCAGACCATCTCCTCCGCTACGGATCTCCTGCGAGCTGCTTCTCTTCACCCACACTGTCAGCAGCTCCTCCATGTTCTCATGACTAGATGTTCGCTGTTTAAAAAATCACATGCTTGTTCTCAGCACTGTCCTTCACACTCACTTTCTTTGGACACATGGATAAAAAAAGTTTTTCAAAATAACCACAAGCACAAAAGCTTATAACTTGAATTTTAGCTCTCAACTCAAAACAAAATTTGGGACACTCGTAAATCAAGGTACTGCTCTATAGATGTTCGTTAGGGGCCACTTACCACTATCAGAAACTTCCAATATTAATTTCTCCATCAGCTGTAAAGTTAAATATATGTCTTTCCTGATAAAGAGATGCAAAGTGCCTGGTAAATGTTTACACTGCTTTTCTTCTTGCATCCCCAGAGGCCCCAGAATCAACCAAAGCCCTGATATTGACTGATGGACTGATAGACATTGTGGGCAGCCTTGTGTTCTCCAATTCGTCCAACATGAGTGTTTTGGCCCTGAGCAACAATGTCATCTCGACTATCATGGACAATGCTTTCCAAAACCTGACTGTCCTCAGAACTCTAATACTGGACCACAATCGTATCTCCAACCAGGCCTTGGACATATCCACCTTCTCCTGGCTCCGTACACTGGAAACCCTCCATTTGGGGAATAATGCTTTAAGGGATGTTGATGGCTCCTGGTTTCAAAGCACCAGGGCTTTGAAGACTCTCCTGCTGGATGGGAACCTTCTGACCAGCTTGAATTCTAGCACTTTTGCATTCTCTGACTTGAGGAACTTGGAGGTTTTGGATTTGTCAGACAACCTTATCGCGTACCTGGGCCGCAATAGCTTCCGCAACCTTCCGCGTCTGCGTAGTCTGGATTTATCTCGGAACAGACTGCAGAACGCACCTGATGCTTTCTCCTACCTCTCCTGGCTGTCGATGCTGAACCTGGACCTTAATCGTTGGAACTGTACCTGCGAGCTAAAGGAGCTGGCTGCATTCCTCCAAAGCTACATTCAGTCCCCAGACAAAGTGCTGTACAACGGGCAAAGGATGGCCTGTGTTAGTTCACATAACCCAGCAATTCAGGCCGTGCTGGAGCTAACAGATGCTAACTGTGTTCCAGCTAACAGCAACATCACAGTGACGGTTGGTGCTACGAGTTCGATCACGCCTCAGCGTTATGTCAGAGATGTTGCAGTCGCTGTTGTCTGTTCCTTTCTGGGTGAGTTATCGCTCCTCTTACTTCATTTAACTAAAGCAATAATTATTCAGTGTCTGAAGTTTGCATCCTTAGCTTTGCACCGGAGCCACAAAGCTAATGTGGCTAACAAGTGGCGAAAGCTTAGTAACCCTTAGAACCCGAGCGTCACAGACCCATACTGGCTGCTCATCAAATGGTAAATTGTTGTTATATGGCAGAACAGCTCCTTATATGGACGTTCCCTGAGTTTGTGTTGGTGCTCCAGGTGTCAGACATCATGCTGAGCTTTGTTTAGTATTCCTGTGTCCAAAGTAGAACCAAAGTTAATGTAATTTAAAAACATGTAATAATAATAAAAACAACCACTGGGGGCTGAAAACAGCGTCACACGCAAATAAAGATAATGAACAAACAGAACAAACACAAGAACCTGGAGAACTTTCAGGATAGTCTTCGCCCACAAATGGGTGGGGAAAAGCTGTGGAGGGAGGGGCTCCGGAGAGCGGCTGAGCGGCGGCACGCCGAGAGAAAGAGCTGCAGAGCAGAGTGTAGGAGAATAAACACCAGTTCTAGACTGTTTTACACCGTTTATATTTACTGAAATCAGAGTTTACTGATACACTCTGAGTTCTGAGGGTAAACA
>JBBPDH010039026.1:0-10103 GCA_037974565.1 Clupeocharax schoutedeni | reverse complement strand
ATATGGGCCAACATTTCTAAAGAATGCTTTCAGCACCTTGTTGAATCAATGCCACGTAGAATTAAGGCAGTTCTGAAAGTGAAAGGGGGTCAAACACCGTATTAGTATGGTGTTCCTAATAATCCTTTAGGTGAGTGTATATTATAATCAGTCTACTGCTATGGGTGGAGTTAGGAGAAGCTAAATTAATAGCATCTGTTTTATTTCTTTTTGTTTTAAAGTCCATGGAAACTATGGTTAATGTTGGTTATAGGTGGGTGTGATAGGAAAAAAAAAAACACCTCATTTTAATGCAAGTTAAAGTTAAAATATCTGATGTAATTTTTTGACGTTTCTATAGGTCAGTTCACCATAGTGACTAAACACAACTTTTATTCAAATTGTGAACAAAAAGTGAACAAAAAATGGTGAATGAAATTTGCCCTATGAATAAATTCCTAAGACCGATTTGACAACAAATTTAACTGGTTTTTGAGCAGTTTTTTATATTTCCCTAGATGTTTCCCATTTCAAAATAATTACTTACACTGTTTTCCAGACATTTAAACGTTGATGTTAAGTATGACTGACAATTCACTATTTGTTTATTATAATCATACTTTTAGTTGTTGCAAAAGTTATTTTTCAAAGACTTTCAGATTTTACACAAGAAAACTAAACTTTTACTGTGCGATGTATAATTGCTTCACCACTGATGGCTTAAACATACTGAAGATATATCACAATGACAAAACAACTGAGGAACAGTGTAATGCTTTGTGAAAAAATAAATACATAAGTAAATAAAAATGTTCCGTCAAGCCTATTGGAAATGTGTCGTGGAGATGTGCTGTTGGCAACAGACCCTTTAAGGCCTATAAGCCACCATGAATTGAATTGGATTGTCTAGTACATGACACAGATGCTCAGTTAGAGTGACATCTGGGGAATTTGGAGGTTAAGTCAACACCTTGAACTCTCCATGTTTCTCAATCTTTTCTATACTGCTGCTGAAAGATGTTGCTGCAATTGGAGATTTGCCATGAAGAGCTGTCCTTGATCTGCAACAATCTTTAGGGCGGAGTTAGGTTAGCCAAGTACACGCACCTGGCTGTCCACATGATGACGTGATTTATCAAACTAGTTCACCTTCTTCTGTTCTGATGCTCATGTACCCATTACAGCAGCTCTTCTATGGGATCAGACCAGACAGGCCACTTCAGTTCGTCTTGGGTGCTCATGACCATGTTGCCTATCCATCTCAGTTGGACTCTTTGTTAAAACTGCTCACATCCTTTCCTGAACCCATTTGTCATGCTTCCAAAATATCAACATCTAGAACTGGCTGTTCATTTATTTCCCAATATATTCCCATTTTTGACAAGGGCCCTTGTAATGAGAAATTCAATGTTCTTCGGTTCACTTGCTATTAGTTTTAATGTTGAGGCTTATCAGGGTCAAAAGTCTGTGTTTCTGAAAAGGCAAGAACGTTTTCCAGTGATTACAGTTACTATATGGGCTGCCAGTCTCTGTTTCAATACACTATTTTGTTAAAGGCCTACAGAGAATGTTATTTGCCTTTCAACAGTTTTTAAAGCACTTCTGTTCAGTTCTGAATACACTTAGTTCGGAATATTAAAATGCACTTAAATTCACTGTTTTTATGAGAGAATATTAAATTGTATAATATTTAATCCATCTTGCTTTTAGGGTCTTCATATTTGATTTCAAACTTTATATTGTGCATCGTTTGAATGCGAAATAAATATTTTCATAGTTTTGTAACCTATGAAAGTCTTTGAACCATGACTATTCATTTATGAAATTGCAATGCTTGAATTAGCTGAAAAGATCATTTGTGAAGTTAAATTTATCCTTCACTTGGACTGATGTCAGGGTTCAGTGCAGGTCACTGGTAGATGGCAAACCCAGGTTCATCCATCAGGGTGCCAGGTATTAAATGATGATTCATCACTGTAGAGAACTCATCTACTACTGCTGAGTCCAGTGGTGGTGTACTTTACACCAATCCAGTCGAGGCTTGGGATAGTGAACTCTTCACATCTATCTCATTTAGTATAAGGCTACATGGCCAAGGAGCATTCAAGTAGTTCCCATAGCACATTTCTTGTGCTGATGTTGCTTCCAGAAGCAATCTGGAATGAGTCATGCAGGAGTGGACAAGACAAGGCATTTTATTGTCATATACAGATAACAATGTAGCATCATTACCGTAATGAAATTCTTAGGCTCGTTTTCCCCCAACTTTACATAAATATATAGGAAAGTACACAGATAAAAAAACTGAATATTTTAAGAATTTAATACATATAAGAATGTAATATGTAAAATTTAGAAAATAGGTACAATAAAGAAAATGTTTAAAGAGTGCTTAGTATTTACATAAAGGAAAAAGGTTTAATATTTACAGTATTAATAGAATGTCTGGTGCAAAATGATGGTGAGGGTTTAAAGTGACTTTGTGAAGAGTCCAATAGTTGTGGTGAGTGTATGCTGGTGTGTGCAGAATCGTACTTTTCCAAGTCAAAAGATGAGGCAAAGAAAGATTTCTAGTTTAGATTCTTAAGAATAAAGGATTCTAAAAGAAATATTTTGGTTTAGGAGCAGTGTATCACCTCATGTGTCAATATTTTACTTATATAAGTCATGTGAGTTGTTATATGTACAGACCAGTGTGATGCAGTACAAATTATTAATGCAATTTTCCTGTGAGCCTTGAAAAACCACAAAAATGCACAATTAACCAAAATATGAAGGTCCTGGAGGTCATAGAATAAGGCTTGACTTCCTGAAAGCTCTCATTTTTTGGATGAGTTCTCTTTTTTTTTGTGAACAAGTGTTTTTTATTCATTCAGTATCCATGATTACAGACATGTGTTACAGGATACAGTTCTTTATTTACCCCCCTCTCCCAACCCCCCTCACCCATCCAATCCAACCCACCCACCCACACTCCCTCCCTCCCTCCCTCCCTCCCTCCCTCAGGTAAACATCTGATCAGGAAAAAAAAACAAGCTCAGATAATATACAACAATGTATCTTAATTTTTTGGGTTTTTCCTCTTTGATGAGTTCTCTTTTGATGAACAACATGCATTGTAATTCTGCCCTTTTTCAATGATAGATCATTAAACTTAATAGCCATAATCTACAGAGCTTGAGTTTGGACCACTACTGGCTTTAAACAAACACTCTTCGAATAGAATGTGGACTAGTGGTTGAAATTCTCATATAGAAAGTAGATGTTTGTAATACTTGCTTTATTTAGCATTAGGAAGCTTTGCCTTTTATTACTGCCAGAAAAAATCTGAACAAAACTGTAACACATTCCGACAGCAAAGAAATTTGTGGAACCTGCTGTTAAACACTTTGCTTGTCACTGTCTGCATGCCTGAATTACTGGGACTAAGATAGGATGGTAACAGAGACAGTGACTCAAGTGTGAGACTCGACTCAAACCACTCTTAAGTCGTACAAACAAAGACTTGTGACTTGACTTTAGACTTCCCTCAATGACTTTAGACTTGAATCGTGAGTAACAGCCTGAGCTGGACTGGGACAAAAAAAATCAGCCCGGGCATTTTGAGGGGTGCTGGGTGGGGGGTTTGGCAGGTGCTGACGGGAATCTACGCTGGCCCAAATTTACCATCGCCCCACTGGTATGCCCAATGGCCAGTCTAGCCCTGGTAATAACTCGTAAACAATGTTCATTTCATGGAATTATTTATTTATATCTCGCACTCTTTCCAACGACTCGAAAACCGTTCACCTCGCCCTGGTGTCCCATTACTTTTGTCCAAGGTGAGCGTGTTTCAGCTAATAATGGTTTTCGAGAAGTCCTTGGAAAGGGATCACCGAGCCCCATCTAACTGTGGAGTTCACATTTAGAGTGAGAGATATATTTTTCATATTTAACATTTAGATTTAAGATCATTTAAGGCAAATTCTCCATGTTGGTGAGGGCAGATCACAGCACACAGCCCCGCCCCCTGCTAAGGAACAGCCAATTGTAATGACGGGGCATGGCCAATTAGCATAACTTCTAAACATTTAGAACTCAACATTTACAGCTCAAAATTACCACATTTAGAGTCACTGTATATAAACATTGCCACTCAAATACTTGAGACTTGACCTCGAGCACAAAGACTTGAGACTTGGTAGAAATGACTTGGTAGAAATTTTTATTTACACCATATTTTAATTGGTGCTTAAAACTAAAAGGAGTGAAGCTGAGAACTTACCCACACAGGCCTCATCGACTTCTTCATAGCCCTCACTGCATACGCATCGGCCCAGTGGCACCAGCCAGTCACCATCTGCCCCACAGTAGAGCTTGGGCGTCTCCTGCTCCTCTGCATTTCTCACACATATTCCCTTCACCTCCACCAGTGAAGAAAAATCCACCCTAGGCACGGTATCTGGGAAAATGGCCAGATTCCGAGAGGTGGAGGGACATTTCTTATAATAGACCCTGACAGAGACAAGGGCAATGCAGGCACCGATGTCCTGGAAGGCCAGGTAGAATCCCTTGTGGGTAATAGGGGTCACTTCTCTCACCTCCGTGTTCAACTTCAGAATGCGGTCGCCCAGGTCTGTCTGGGTAAAGCTCTCATCTGCAGCAATGGTGTCAATCTTGGTGAACTGGTCTGCTTTAAATTTCAGACCGTGGGACACGTCACTCTCCAAGTAGAACAGGTTGAAGGTTTCCTTGCATGTTCCTGATACCCAGGGGATGCTACTGCAGTCCCGCAAGGTGAAGCGAAGCTCCACATACAGCCTCTGGGCACCTTGGCGAAATATCCAGCCAGAGCAGAGCCAGTTGTTCTGGTTAGGTTCCATTACATGGCAGACCTGGAAGGTGTGGATTGGTCGGTTATGTTCGTCCATCTCTGTGATTGCATCCCACTGTTGGAGAAATGCAAAGTATAAATTAAGTTATAAATCTGCTACCAGTAAGTTCTAGCAAGCTTCCACATTGAAAGCAATAGTTTAAAAAATGCTTCATTTCCTAACAAAGGCATCCACTGTAATCCACTTCATTTCTATGTATAACTAAATACACACTCAAAACAAAAACACACCATTTAAAGAGGACACATGATTGTGCATTTTAATGTACAATTGTTTCACTACTTTGCAAAATGTTATGTTCAAGTTAGTGGAGGATGTGCACTTAGAGAAAATCAACAAAATATGTTATTTGACTAGGTGACTGAGTTGATGCTGCGATCAGAAGGTTGTGGGCTCAATCCCAGGACTGCACCACTGAAGTCCTGGGAAAACAGCTCCGACCTACTGAAACATGGACTCCACACATCAATTTGTGCTACAGTACTGTTCTTACTCTTCTGTGAGCCTTCTCTTCAATGAGCCTTGCGTACCCACAACCTTATCACTGGTGCACCAGTTGTCTTTTCTTGGACCACTTTTGGCAGGTACTAATGGTTGAAAACCATGAACACTCCAGAAAAACAATTCAGAGGCTCTCTGACTTTCTTCTAGACAGCATATACCAAAGAAAATGTGTATGAATTACAGTGCAGTCTACAGGAGTAACATCGGTATTTACTTTCTAGCACTGCAGGAGTTCAGTGTAAACTGTACATTAGGGATACGAGTTTATCTTTACTCTTTAAGGGTAATGTATTAAACGGAGTTTAAAATTAAATTAAAGTGTTCTGGGTGAATATTTGGGGGCATATTTAGTGTTTACACTATAAAAATACGTATTTTTAGGCATTTTTCTGGAGCGCGTTTATTGCCCCCCAGATTTATGCGGATTTCAGTCACATGCTGATTTTGTTGAGAACCGAACTCATAGTTTTACACGGAAATCCCCACAAAACTGCTAAAATCTTCTGCTGTTTTTTGCTTTTTTGTGGCAATGAATATATTTTTTTCTGGATGTTTCGACACAAGGGGACTCAGGGCAGGCTATAGTCGACCTGGAAGCGTTGAGCCCCGCGCTCCAAGCGCGATTTCTCTGTGGTGCGGTGCAAGACACTTCAAACTCCACAGTTCGATTGATTTCCAGGAGACCTTTCCAACGAGCCCTCATTTATATTTTAGCCCGAGTAGATCAGGGATTATTCCCCGAAAACTGTTCACCTTGCAGCAGTGTCCCAATACATTTGACCTGCGACCCTCCGAGTTGCATATCTTGGTGAGATATTTAAATTTAAAGTCAAATATGGGTTTACCTTTACATTTTCTTTAAGGGTAATGCATTAAACTGAGTTAAAAATGAAATTAATGTCCCCCTCGGACGTGCATAACCTCGGGGTGAGCAGGAACGGGCAGAAAGCCAAGAATCCATGCTGATGACTTTATTTAAAAAAACAAACAGAAAGAGGCACGGGGGCCGTTAGATACAGATACGTGAACTAGAATCAGACTTCAGACAAGGCATAAGGCGCACTGAGGCATAAATGGAGGCGAGGGACGGATAACTGAAATAAACACAAACAACTTATATACTGAACATAATCAGAACCAAACAAGACAGCTGAAACCCAAAAGCAATGTGACACATGAACCAAACAAACAGGAATGTCAAAAGAAAAGTCCCTACACATGAACAGAAACACAGAATAAAAGAACTGAAAAGCGAACTGTGACATTTGGGAGCAGATTTGGGAGCATATTTAGGGTTTACTTTTACCAAAACACAACACGTTTTTTCACTCTACGTGAGTGCTCTTGGAACGTGATGGGATTGCTGTATAATATATACACAGGGGTTACGTTCCAGGCACAGCCGCGCATATATGTATACATACGCACAAATATGTCTATTTCCAGTAGAAAAGAAGTACAAATCCTCTACATGGAACAAATGTGCTATTCTTCTATGAATGTGTCTGGGTTTGTGTCAATCAAGGTAAAAAAAAAACAAAAAAAAAAAAAAAAAAAACCACCTCCCTCTTAGTTTCATATGGCATTATATTCTGTGCACACTGGGTATTAAATTAATGATGCTTACACTCAGTCAAGTCTTAGCCCTGCACAAACATTAACTCTGGTCAGTGTCATCGCCACCATTAATAACTGCCCACGCATGGAGAGAAAAGATAGACGGCCTAGGAATATAAGGCTGTCCCTGCATATAAAACAACTACACACATTGTTTCAGTATCACACACTAAATGCGCATGGAGGAAATTCTCCCATCTTAGAAAAGCACAATTTTACAGCATTAAATAATTCATTTCACAGATACATGGTGCCATTGATTTACATTTCAGATTGCAAAGAGAAATGGAGTGCCCCTTTAAATGGGTGTGTGGATGCAGAGACTAAAACAGAGATTAAGGGTGTTTTCACACCTTCAAACGTGTTTGGTGCCTTGGTTCGGTTCGTTTGCATTGATGTGAATATAATCTCAGTACTTTGGTGCGCACCAAATCAAGCGAGCCGCTTTATCCGCTCTACTTTGGTCCGGTTCGTCTGGAGTGAAAGCAACCACAGCGAATTAGACGAAACGCAATGCGTCGGTTTGGAGTCGCAGCCGCAAATCATGTTCGAAAGGAATTGTCTGGAAAAAATGATCTGCACGTACAATGTAATGCGCGAGGATCAGCGCCATGAGTGCAGTGCAAAGCTGTTCCTCCATGACTATTGAAAGTGGTGCGATTTTCTGAAAATAAGTCTGTTTCCGGTGCCGTTGGTCTTCGCAGTCTATTTTGGTTCGTTTAGAAAGCAATCCGTACCCACGTCTGTTTACTACACTGCAACATTTTTCTGACGGGTGGTTACTAAAGCAATCAAATGATAGGTGTGAACGGCACAGAGGCAGCCTGGGCATGCTTGTGTGCGGAGACAAACAGCAAACAGAATTAGAATATTCTCCATTCAGCCCAAAACTCTATGGAAAATTAGCCATAGAGTCATTCTACCGCACTTTACTGTCCTTCAGACACAGGGACATCTTTCTTTAGGGTTTTTGTTTTAACTTAAATTTTAAAAGGCAATTATTAAATACTAGAACTGAAAAGACAGAGAGGAGAGCGGAATAAAAGAAAGAAAGCGGTATGAAAACAGAGGCGTGCATAAAGAAGAGCTTGTATAAAGAGAGAACAAATGTGAGACAACAACTAAGGAAGGAAGGGAAAATACCCAGACTGGATACATTTGAAAGCAAGGAGAATCAGAGAGCATTTAGGCCAGGAGATATAAAGGACAAAAGAGAGTTTTAAAACTGGAAGATAACTGGAACTATGAGGGAAACTGAGGAAGACCTGCACTATAACAGATCTGTCAGAATTCACAAGTGAGCATAAGCAGATCCTGACCCGGGGTTAAATAGGGAGCATGAGGAGGTGATTATTGAGAACAGGTGAACAGCTGGCTGAGGAAAAGAACCGACAGGATGGAATGTGTCTCCCCCAGTGGTAGCCTTAGGTACTGCTACAGGGATGAGACAATCAGCTTGGGGACAAGTTAAAAATTTGCTAAATAAACATGATATCTGCAGGTCACTGTAAAACAGTTCTGTCTAGTTAAGCATATTTACGTTAATCATTAGGAAGCGATCATTAAACATAACATTAGTTGTACTAGACAGCTTGTTTCATATCAATGAATTTTAGTTTGTATTTAGATGCACTTAACTCTAAATTGATGATCCCTTATGATAATGTAGTTGATAACAGGCCAGCTGTAGTGTATTTACAAAACACAAACTGTCCCTTCTGTGTTTCCCTACCCTCCTATGATATGTGATGACCACAGGATGACCACGTAATCTAAATACGTTCTTCGAATCGCAGGGCTGCTAGTGGCAGCACTGAGGTTCCCTTGTTACCGTCCTTACACTCTGCTCCCCGGTTGCTGGCTGCTCATTGCTTCACTTAGTGAATGGGTTAAATGCAGAACTCAAATTTTGTGCTGTTCACACTGTATGCTGTGTTCACATATGACAAATGGACACTTTCCTTTGTATTATTCAAATCGATATCGTATATGGCAGTGGGGAGAGGACAGATAGGAAGAATAAATAAAAAGATCAAGTCAAACTACCTCAAAAGTGACTGACAAGCCTCAGACTCCAGAGGGTTAACAGCACCCCATTCAAGTGATCCTCCTGAATTCTCTCATCCAAGTCATTCATCTGCTTCAAATTAAGAATAACCAATGCCTTCAACTGAATGAGAAAAATAGCAGAGCAGCCATGCTAAAATGCCATCAGACATCCTTCCCAATAGGGGAGAAGTAATATGTTCACTGAAGGGAAGACATAATTAAGTGCATGGCTCACAAGGCTCTGTGACATTTCACAATAAAAGAATTTCACCATGACAGATGAAGAGTTACATTCTTTCACTGAGCCACTAATCCTGACCAGGGTCAAAGGTGGATCACATGCAGAGAACCATCACAGATAAATACATTCACACACGTGGTCATACCTATATGCAATTTAGCATCTTCAATTCAACTCACATATGTCTTTTAAGACTGTGGGAGGAGCCCAAGCAGACACAGAACATGAGAACCTGCAAACCAAACAACAAACCAAGGGCCAAGACCACCCAATCCAGGAATCAAACCCAGGACCTTCTCGCTATAAGGCACCAGTGCTAACAGCCACCATGTCACCCTGACAATTTCTATCTGAACATTTCTCAGATATTCATAGTTATTAGAAATTTACCCAAAACTGTCACGTCGTCCCCTCTGTCCCCAATGATGGCAGGCACCCGGGCAGAATTCCAAAACGTAATACTTTTCTTTATTGTTTCAAAACAAGAAAAACAAAACTGACTCGTGGGTCAGACACAGCACTATAGCTTTCTTGAACACATAAATACATGGATGGAGTACGTGGACGATGGACCGACAACACGGGTCAGTCCCAAATTAAATTAAATAACAAAACCAAACAACCAAAAAACCAGTCAAAACATCTACACCAAACTAAACACAGCTGTCAATAATAACACCACACAAACCCTAGTCTCGCGAAGCCAGACCTTCAGACTGACGGCTGAAGGTCTGGAATTCATAGCAGCTTTCTTTGGCCAAAGCCCGCCCATAAGGCCGTTTGACCGACATGTCAAACAACCAATCACAGTTCGTTTCGTTCAGCGTCACGTTTCGGGG